>JADHKO010000148.1:0-70835 GCA_019925425.1 Ophiostoma pallidulum
AACTTACCGAAAAATCCTTTAATAAAAAAAAACGGAAATTTAACGGTTAGTTAATATAAGCGTAAAGTTATTTTAAATTATAACCTTTTTATATTAAAACTACGAAACGAAATGTCCGTCCGTGGTGCGTCTGTTGCTGCCGTCGTTCGCCTCGGTGGTCTTGTGGTCTTCTTGGTCGCAGTCGTTGCGCAGGTGAGCGAGCTGCAGTCGGTTATATCCCCAGTGTCAATCGCTGCCCAGAAATGCCGTGCTGTCTGTCCAAAAGGCCAAGATCGCCAGACTCGTCCGCAGACGTCGTCGCCGAAGCCGGGGAGAGTTGAGCGCGAAACAATGGACGTGACGCTGGTTTTGAATATGCCGTTGATCGTTGTCAACACTCGGCAGCGTCTGGTGGGGCCGTGTTGCCCGCTGCTGGTGATGGTGGGGTAGTTCGGTTAGTGTCGCTCCCCCGAGCCCGGCCGTCTTCGCGCCTGCTGTGCTCAGTGCTCAGCCCTGCCTGTGCCCAGTTTCGCGGTTGCCGCAGTGGCATGGAAAAACATGCGCGGCCACGTGCTCATCACTCGGTTTTTTTTTCAACAACGTACTTTCTGCTCTTCTAAGACCACGCCACTTCTTCGGGCCCTCCGAATGATGCTGCTCATTGTATCGTGGTCGCCTCTATGCTCCGAGCTGCGGGTTCGCCATCAACCGGTTGTGTCTCGCCCATCTCGCCCATCTCGCCCATCTCGCCCATTCCGATTTCTCCCCGGCCTCGTCCAAGTCCGCCATCACGAACAGATGTCTGCCCCCCCCCCCCCCCCCCCCCTCTCGCTACCACTCGCCGGCGCTCTCCGTTGCCCCGCGCCCCGTGAGTCATGACGACTTGCTCTCCTCGGCCTTGCCTTGCCCGTTCTCCTTTTCTTTCGCCTTCTCTTCCTCCCCCCCCTCGTCGTCGTCCTCCTCCTCCTCTTCTTCGTCTTTCTCCTTCCTCTTTTTTCTGTCCCTCTTCTCCTCCTTCTCCAGCACCTTCTTCACCTTGTCGCCTCCCAGGTCCCGCGCTTCGTCCCAGTCGGCGTCGTACTCGTAGGCCACCCGCCGGATCTCCGCCCGCAGGCCGTTGGCCTCCTCCACCAGGCGCTCCCACCGCCGTACGTCAAAGCCCCGGCTCTCGTACAGGGACGTTTGCTGGCGTGACACAGTCACATTCATAGCCGCCTTGTAGCTCAGGTCGCGGCTGATGAAGAGAAACCAGAAGTAGCCGCCCAGGATGGCTGTCAGGCTGGCTAGGTACGTGACGGGTTCGACCAGGCTCCATCCGTATTCGGTGCAGAACGTTACGTAGTACACCACCGCCCACCAGCCGACGAGCGCGGCGAACCCAGCCTTGGCGAGGTTGCGCGCGCTGCGGTGCGCCAGCGCGTCGCACTCGCGCTTGATCTCCGCCTGGTGCTGAATCTCTCGCGACAGCCGCCGCAGCCGCATGCGCTGGTAGTAGGTGCGGTCGCCAAACGAGGGCACGCTCACGCGGACCTCCTCCCGTGGGCTGTGGCCCTCGAAGCGGATGGCAAACTCGCGGCCACGCGCGGCCTCGCGGATGAAGTCGCCCATCTCTGTGCTGCTGCCCCAGCGCACCCAGTCCTTGTCGGCGTCCCTGCGCTCGTCGGCCTCGCGGCCCAGCCCTGAGTAGGCGGCGACGTGTGAGCCGGAGCGTGTCCTGCTGGTCTCGCTGTGCTCCGTCTGCTTGCCTCCCCCGCCCGTGCCCACGTCCTGCTCGCTGCCCGTGTCCTCGGCCCAGAAGTACACGTTGGGGGGGCGCTCGCGTCCCTTGTCGTCGACAATCGGTGGCAGCTCGGCCTGGATCAAGCGCTGCACGTAGGAGATGGGCTGCTGCGGATGGAGGACCAACGACAGCGGTTCGATCTTGACCCTGCCAGCTCCTGGGGCGTCGCCCGACTCCGTGCCGTCCCGTAGGCCGACGGGGAGGGGGAGAACAAACTTCAGCAGCCGGTTAGGCGTCGTAAAAAGCTTGCCTGTAACTCGCCGGCGATACGTGTGGCGAGGAGGTTAGCCAATAGTCTCACTTGTGGCTGGCAGCCTTTTGCAGTACTCGTACTCCCCCACACCAGGACGGTAAAACACCAACAGGGCGATAATGCATTGCCTACCTTTTCCGTGCTCGTCATCGTTCTGGGTGGCCGTATGTCCATTCTTCTCCTTCTCCTTCTCCGTCTTCTCGTCTTCGACAGGCGGCCGGTCAGCACCTTCGCGCAGCCACGGCCGCTGCGTCTGGAACTGCTGCGCTATGGATTTCTGCGTCTCCCCGCTCAAGGGGGTCGCCGCCTTCGCGTTGTCGCTCTCCTGCTGTCTCGGCGGTTGGCACGACAGAGCTCGTCGGAACTCTGCCAGCACGGCAGCGCTGCAGAACGGCCCAACAGCAGCACCCTTCCCCGGCCAAGCAAACCCCGCGAGGTGAGGGGAGAGCCGTCGGAAGACGCCAGCCATAGCGGTGGCGATGTGAGCTCAGCTTCGTATGACTGGTGCTGCCGCTGCCGCCGGATTCCGTTTCCCCAAAATGCAGGCTATTTTTCTGTCGTGTTGACAGCAGCCCGTCCCGGATGCACCCTCTACGGAGTATGCTTTGCATTCCTTAAAACGCGCCGTGGGCCGTCGTTGACCACCAGGAACAAATGACGTCATGCCAGGCATTCGGTGTGGAGTGCCGTTGTGTTCGCGCCAACAACGGCACCACAGCCCTATGAGCTTTTGTGGTGCGGTTTCTTCTCCGAAAACACGATAGATAGAGTAGGTAAAGCCTGTCATACACCCTGTAGCTTCTGGTCGAGCGTGGTCACCGTGCTTATCGTCAAGGGCAATCGTAACAAGGAGTCTTCACCGAGCCAGTCCTTCTCGGTGAACAAACTGAGTTGATTTACAATATGTGGCGTGGTTGCTGATCCGACATTGACCTGGGAGAATGGACAGTCCACGGTAGGTTTACTTTACTTTATAGCATGAGGTTTAATGAAACGTAAAATACACTGAAAAATAAAGTAGAGGGTTCTATTTCTACATATCTCTAACAGCAACTATACTCATGGAAACAACATACCATATGCTCAAAAACATTCTGTACTTCTTACATAGTACCTTTGAATTTTCCCGAATGTCAAGTTCATGGCCTGGCTTCGCTAACGGAACTCCGGAGTAAACCCCTTCAATATCCCACAGGTTGGGCTTGTAACAAGGAACACCAAGAGCGTAGCCCGTCAATGACAAAGTGCCAATATCCAACAGAGTGCTTCTGCAGAGGCATAACAAAAGCTCAATAGAAAAGCAATGCTCGTGATGTAAAAGAGAGCCAAGGATTTCCTTACATATTTTATTTTGATCTCTGTGATTTCCGTCATTCTTGATGTCAGTGTCTGCTGTTACCATATTTCTGGGACCTCAATGTGGAAGTGAGGCACCAGAGGATCAGGAGAGAGTAAAACCTGACACACAAAGACGGAGAAAAAGGCGAGGATCATGACCGGCCCCGCAGCGCACATCCAAAGCGGTAGATTGCATTTTACTACTCCGTGCCCCTCTGCCCTGGGGGGGAGCCTTGTCTCCGCTGCCTACCGTTTGGCCCTACGAGGTTTCGGGGTTCTCACCCCCGACAGAATAACAGTGCGCCTCAACAGCTCGATGTATCTATCAGTACGGAGCAATACGGCGGCTCATGTAGTATCACAGTCGTTGAGACACTCTGCCCTCGCCTTCTGCAACCCGGAGGCAAACAGGACTGGGACGTTTTAGGCGGACATCTATCTAGACGGATATATTGATGGACATGAAAACGATGTCAGACGTTGCCTACCGCGCAAACCGCTGTTGTCCAGTTCATGGAGCCTTTCCCGCAAGGAGGGGCGTCTCCGCGCGTCTCCGTTGTCGCCGTCGATGTATATACGTGCGTGGCTATCGCAGGCCATCGGGATAAGATTATCAAGCGTTTATCATACTCGGACAGAACGTGATCATAATTACAGCCCTCCTGTCAGTGCCTTTCAGTCTTGCTCCGAACGGAGTTATCTGAGGGCTAGCGTACTCCGTAAGGTGTGTGTCCAGGTTCGCAGGTTCTTTCTCTATCAAGCCAAGGGCTTCTTGTAGGCAATACCCCCCTACCCACAAAGGAAAAAAGACGCGAATCAAAAGCAATAAAGGGGTGAGGATCCGAGTACTTGTTGTCGGTAGCAGGTAAGCACTACAACGTCGAGGTTCGTTTGTTTTTCGTTGCTTTGGAATTCGCCTGGGCCTTTGACAAATCGAAAACCTCTCCTAAGGAGCTCGACAAAAGGGATTTCTCGCTCGCTCGTCCTGTGTTCTGCACTTAAATGTAAAAATGCCCCTTCAGAAGCAAGGGTTTGCACGGGTCAGACGATGCCACGAAAGACGCCTTCTGCACACCTTCTAGAATAGCTAGGCATTTGTTGGTCCTTGGTCAGGAAAGCTTCCCCTCGTTTCCGAGTAGGCCACAGGCAGCAATCAGGCCATAGCAGGCAAGGTCTGCCGCCATCTGGGGGGGCTGGACGGTCAAGGATGTGCACAAAGAAAGGAACATGGGGCAGAGGGCGAGGGGCCGGCCGTCCCAGTGCCGGTGCCTAACCGGAAGGAGAGAAACCGCACCGCCGGTCACCTACCAACGAAGAGACGAGATTTCCATATGGGCGGCATGCCAAAGTCTTTGGACAGCCCCATAGCCTATGGAAAGATACTTTACATCTTACAGCCCGTTGGCGAGAGCATCCGGGGCGTCTGACACTTTCCCGGAAACTGGCTGGGCCAAGGGAACGCAACAGGTATCTTACAAGCATCTCACAGGGAAATACGTGTCGCTAGTTCGTTCGAGGTGGGTAGCATTTTTTCTCTCCTAAAGAGCAGGCACTGGCCCAAAAATAGACACTACAAAAGACTCCGCGACGTAAGAGGAATGACGAACGTGATTTATCTCCACGATCCAGAGGCTCTCGTTGGTCGGATTACGAGGAAGCAAAGCAGATCCTTCAATCCTGCACGACGGCGGGAGTCTCGCGCGCGCGGGGAGGGAGGAACGGGGGGGGCAGCAAACTGCACAACGCAGAGAAAGGCTGGACGGGGCTTGCAAGAGCAAAAAGCGTCTGATGATGCTTCGTACGGGGGTGTGGACGCAACTCGTAGGGCCGCATCGGCAGCTGGTTTCTGTCTTGACGCCGTTGCAGGGAGGGAGCTGTGGAGATCGTCTGCTGGGCTGAGGTGGCATCGCGAACATCGTCGAAGGGCCATTCTCTTCCTATTCTTCCGTTTCCCTTACTTTTTGGTTCTTGGATTTGCCTGTTTCAGTCAAGGAGACAGCCGCGGACACAGCCGCGGATGCCGCCGTGTGAATGAACTCCTCTGTCGACGAACACGACAGCCGCAACGCCCTTGGCCGTGCGTCAATAGTAATAACGGGGTTCCGGTTGCTCCGTCTGCTCATGCTCCACCTCCGGGCTGGGAGGAGCAAAGGACGAGTCTGCCAATGCAGACTACGGAGTCGGTTCAGTGATGCATTTCCCAGTATGGTTGCAATAGTCCTTTTGGTGTGGGAGAGCTAGTAGTTATTGATAATGCTACCAAGGATGGGAGAAAATAGGAAAGAGAGACGAAAGAAGAAGAAAAAGGACTGCCATGGCGTGTAGACTAACGCTGCCCTTTCGGTGTAGCGGTTCGCGGCAACGCTTCCTTACAGCCACCCCCCCTTGCAAAACCCCTTGTCGTCAGCCCTGTGATGACGGGAGGTGGCTGGCGCACCTGGTTGACACGAGACGATTCTGGTCGGCGTTTGATTTATGGTTCGTTGCCAGTGCCAAGCCTGGCTAAGAAAATTGTCCCGTTTTTTGTCGAGCGAAGTGAGGGGGTTCTGCTTTCTCCCTCCCCTCTGCAATCGAGACCAAGCAAAGGCGATGGTCCTGACGGCAAGGCCTCTAACCAGCGACGACGAGTTGTCACATTGCCGTCGAGGAGGAGGCCTGTCGCCAGGGCGAGGCGATTGGATACAAACGTGATCGCCGTGTCGTTCCGAGCTCCGGCCGACGCTTTGAGCGGCGAGGAGCTGATATTCTTCCACGCCGGGCGTAGTCCGCAGAAGCAGCCAGTTTTCTCACCTGCTTGGACTCCGCTTCCTTGCCAGCGTCACCTTCGTCCATCAGCCAGAGTTCGACGAGCACGCCTGATTGGGGTTAGAGTGTTGGTGGAGGGCCTCGCTGGTTCTGGTTGATGCTCCTGTACTGTCCAATACGTCGCAAGCGCTGGGACTGTAAAATACGGTAGCCATCCCCAATAGCAGGCCATCCGTCACCCGCCATCCCACCTTTTTTCTTCTTTTTCGGACACTGGCGATCAAGGTACTTCTGGGCTGGCCGGAATGGGCGGCTCGCAGCAAGATTCCTAGGCTGGTGATGGGCCAAGCGTCGTCTGAC
The DNA here is from genome assembly GCA_019925425.1 of Ophiostoma pallidulum. Taxonomy (NCBI): domain Eukaryota; kingdom Fungi; phylum Ascomycota; class Sordariomycetes; order Ophiostomatales; family Ophiostomataceae; genus Ophiostoma; species Ophiostoma pallidulum. Next base: position 6,456 of record JADHKO010000148.1, read on the forward strand.
GGACGGGCTTGTTTGATTACGGAGTGAGATCTAACGGCAAGTGCTCGCAGAATCTCATGCCGAGTGCGAGAAGCAGGGCCCGTGTCCTATGCCCTGTCCCATGCGCCGTCCAGTTCCATGTTCCGGGTCCGCCGGGCCCGATTCCGCACTTTGCTTTACCAGACAGCAGAGTTGCCAACTGTCATCGTATCATGATGGGCAGTGGACTGGATTATTTGGTTTTTGTTGATACGATTTGACTTACTCTGGAAGAGCCTACCAAATGTGTGGCTCCGTACTGCACTTGTCCTGTTTTGACTTTAGAGAAGCAGAGCTCAGCTCGCTTTGCGTTTTACTGGCCCCCGTCTTCCTTGCCGGCATCCCTTTTCAGCTCAAGTCCTTCGGAGGGCGTGCATTCTCTGTGCAGCATTGGGGCTGTGCACTTCTTACTGTACGTCGTCGGCATTCGGTCGAGGGTGAGAGAGGGGGAAGACGAAAAGAAAAAAGAACGATGAAAAGAAGAGAAGCACTCTTTCCTTCCCTCCTTCTCTCTCTGCCTTCTCAGCCTTCTCAGTCGCATCCAGCTGCGTGAGGCATTTACCCGTGATGTTGCCCCCCCCCCCCCCCATCCTGTGTCAAATCGCAACCAGCTTGCTGCCTCGCTCAGCTCATAAACGTCATGTCCGGTTAAGGTTAAGCACAAGAACGGGACGCTCCGTGCTGAACCACCAAGCGACCTTGCTTTTTTTGTGTTTTCTTTTCTTCTTTTCCCACTGGTGCTGGGAAGTTTTTCTTCGCGTCTCTGCGTGCCCTATCAGAAGCGGCCCCAGAGAAAAATCTTCTTGAAGCTGCATTGGAGGCTAGATTTGATTCGGTGATAAAGAAGAAGGGGAAAGAAAAAGCCGCGGCCTCGCCGACACCGAGAACCGCAAAATATTGAACTTGCAAAAAAGGGCCCCAGGAAATGAAAAAAAAAAATTGAAAACAAAACAAGCGAATGAGCCGTAACAGAAGGGGAAAGAGTAGACTCGCAGACAACCGGGCCAAACGTCCATGGCTGCTCGTCTCTGTTTGCCGGAGACCCCGGGGCAGGTGACAGACATCATTTTTTAGCAGCAAGGGTGCTCTATGCAGAGAGAATGCCAACTGTCTGGCGTCTTGGATGGACCACGTCTTGCAAGAGTTTGATGAATGACGGCGACACCACCCAGAGTGCATGCCCTGTGCCGGAGAGGTCGCCGGATAAACAAATAAACAAACAAACAAATAAATAGATCATCAAAAAAAGATCAAATAAAGATCAAATAAATAATCAAATAAATAAAAATAAATAAACAGACAAAGAAATATTTGTGGGAACCACGTCCGCGTTGAAGGCCTTGAGATCATTCAGAGCAGCCACTACGGAGTAGATGGAGACGATGAACGAGACCGTTGTGTTTACTCCGTACGTATCCTGCCTCTCCTGCCCCAGCAATATTGCGTGTCAAACGACCGGTCGTATTGCTTCATCCAACCTTTGTGAAGCAGACCTCTGCCGCCGCGTTGTTTGCCTTTTTCTTTTTCTTTTTTTCCGGCTAGGGAGGCTCATGGAGAACGAGCCAGAAGAGGAAGCTCGGTGACATGTAGCCCCTCCCGTCTTCTTCCATTTTTTGTTCTTGCCCCTGGCTCCCGCCTCTAATCTGGTCCTCCCGCTCCAGGGAAGCGGTTCAGTTCAAGTTACGTGGCTGCCGAGAAAGAACCGAGAAACGTTGTGTTTAGTGGACTGCAATAGCTGTCTGGATTTGGGCATTGTGGCCGAAGCGTAGGGCGGGCCCTTGGGGTTATTTTGTTCTAGAATGCGTTCCGCACAAGGAGGTCGGCGTTACATTTACACACAGGTAAGACCTCCACCGTCGACGCAGAGGCTGTCTGTCACAGCCGTCTCCCCAGGGTCCATTACTCTGGGTCACGCTATTAAAGCGCCGATACCAAACGCGAGATCCAGGAGAAGGCCAGGGGGGTCGACAACGAAGAAAAAGAAGAGAAGAAAGAGAAGAGACGAAAAGGAAGAGAAGAAAAAGAAAAGAAGAAAACAGGGAGGACAAAAGGAAATACGACAATGAAACCGAATCGTCACAGCTACCCTTCAGATACGAGTTGATCGTCTCCTTGCTGACAGCTCGGCCGAGCACAGGTGGCCAAACCTGTCTCTGTGGCCTCGGCAGGCGAGGGCAGAAGAAGACCACTGAGTTGATTTTCTGTTGAACACCTCTCGTCTGTGGTAAAGTCTACGGGCGCACGCAAATGCAGACCCCGATTCAGCCGAGATGACGATATCTCCAGTCTTATAACCCACTGTATCCTGGTCGAACACCAGAGCAAAGCACCAGAAATCGAAATGGACGTCCTTTGAGGAGCACGAACTGGCTTGGCATCTGTGGTCCCTTTGCCCTTTTGCCCTTTTGCCCTTTTGCCCCTTTTCCACACGGCCGCCACCGCCACCGTTCACGACGTGGAACGTCTCCAGTGCCAGCCTGACCGCAAACCCAGGCGCAAGCGAGCTGATCTCGACGACGGACGGCCATGCTGGCCTGGCCCCAGGCCACACGCACAAAGGCCTCAGTTCCGCGGTGGAGGCTGCGCGCCACTGTCAACGCTTTTCCCTCCTCCTCCCCCTTGCAGCCTAGCTTCCTTTTTGCCAGACCCCGGCGGGCTTGTTGTTTCCCTCGAACACGGAGTACAAGCAAGATACACGATGCTACAGAGGAGGGACTCCTGTCGGAGAGTGGACGATCGATCTCCGTCTGCCTGTCCGTACATACATGGACTCGTACACCGCCTTGTAAGAAAAAGAAAAGAAAACCTGTGCACATGCTTTTGCCCCTCGCCCCTTGCCCCTTGCCCCTCTCCCGTCCTTCTGTCTTCTGTATTTCGTGATCCGACCGGCAAGAGAGCATTCCGCCGAGACAGGTGGTTGTGATTTGTGGGAAACGAGCCTCCGTCCTTGCAGATGCGACTTGGGACAGCCTCGGAGGGCGAGGAAGTGGGGGGGTGTGGGGGGGGGGGGGGAACAAGGCGGGCTCACTGTTTCGTTTCGAAGCGTTTTTGGTGCCTTGCTCGGTGTACCGTGCAGCATGTCCTCCGGCTGGACCCCGCCCCGGCATACGGCCGAGATTGGAAACGAGCGGAACAACACTTGTAGAGAAGAGGGAGCGGAGAGAGGATAGAGGAAGGGGGAGGAGAATACGACGGTACGGAGTGTGCCGTATGTACCAGTACGAGATATGATATCCCGCAATACCTTGTGCTTACGACGTATGGCACGGCACTTGGCGTTCGCATCCGCGCGGAATACCCGGAGTTGGAGAAAAAAGGGCCAGCGGCGTCCCACCATGGGGTCTGGCTAGGCGCTACCTCGTAGCCTTACAGCAAAACATGTTCTTCTAGCAGGGAGCGGGCTGTCGTTGGCGGCTCGTCGTCGGAGGTGCTAGCGGGGCTGATGATCGATAAGTCTCACGACGAAGACGACGACGGCGCGGTGTACGGACAGACGGGGTATTCCTCATCTGAGCGCACACGCTTGCGGCCGAGCAGGTTTTTGGCAGGCGGAGGCGGCAGAGCATGGGCCGACGCCGTTGTGCACCCCGCCGCAGGCAAAGGAGCCTTCGGATGCTCGCTTGTAAGTTGTGTGATTGCTCGCTGCTCTTGTTAGTCGAAAACCCAAAACAACGGCGTCCGGCTGGGGGCTGGTTTGCCCTGCCGCAGCCAGGGAGCCGTTTCACCGTGTAGGATACAGGGCGCATCTTGCGAGGACAGGTGCACTCTGGCTGGCCCCGGGGCCTGGCCAGGCCGCCTCAGCAAAACCGCCCTGCCGGGGTCTCTAATGAACAAAGGGGGTGTGCCCTGAGCTAGCGTGAAACAGCACTGTCGGGTTCCCGTTCCCTCTTTGCTCTTTGGTTTGCGCCCGCCGCTGCCTTGCGTTTGTTGCTCCATTCTCGCCGCCAGCGCAGCCAAGGTCATTCCCATTCCGTAGGATGTGTGAGATATCTCACTGTCACCGAGGCTCACAAGACACGACCCGGTACGGTGTGAGCCGGTTTGGCAACATTGCAGACCGCTCTTCTGACTGGGGAATCCTTCTCCGAGGCTCTTCTAGCTAGGGCTCCCTCCTCTCCCCCACCGCGAGCTAATACGGCAGGTATCGTGCATATCAGCCGGCCGTACTCGGATGTCAGCAGCAGAGCTTGGGGTCTCTGTTATTTTGCCAGAAGCAAAGCGCGACCCCTCGTGGGCGGGGAGGGAGGGAGGGACGGAGGGGAAGGGGGGGGGGGGGGGGTGGGAAGAGACTCGGCAGAGGGCGCTGGCCATAACGATGCATCTTACGATGATTACATGCAAGCACCCCCTCTTTTCTTTTACGGAGTAGATACGAGATGCAGAGGACTTTCATTTATTTGGCCGGCGTCTGTCGCACAAATGGTACAGTACGTAAAGAAAAGAAAAGAAAAGAACAGGAAGAAAAGAGGCAGCCCGAGACTACGCCCAAATCACGTATGCCGTATGCAACAATGACTCTGCCCCTCAGCCGACTAGGGCTGGTCGATGCTGATCACTGCCAGTCTGGACGAGGCACGGCCGCCAAGAGACAGGCATGGGAGGCACCGCTTGTTGCAGGGCTGCTGAAGCAGGGATGCATGCTTCTTGACGGTTTGCCGTGGAACAAGCTCTTCAGGGAAATACGTCGTAAGAAGGAGGAGGGAGAGAAGAGAGCGGGGGCTCATGTGAGCAAGTCGCATCTCTCACAAACTGGGCGAGGTCAAGAAAAGAAGAATCGTCGTAGACAAATGGAAAAAAAGACAAAAGAAGAGGCGCCCAAGGCTCGACCAGGACTGGCCAAGGGCCGCTCCTCGCTTTCCAACAACAGCCCAGAGGCACCGACGGCCACAATCTCGTTGCGTACAAGGGCGTCATCCTTGCAGGATGGCGTCGCCGTGCGCTGCCAATCATGCTTCCGTGTTTAGCCTAGAGTCCGAGGTTGGTAGGGCTGAATGGAAACGACGAGACTTCGTTGGCTGCTCGGCCTGTTTCCCCTCCCCTCTCTGCCAATTTTTAATTTTTAATCCAGCCCGGGCGCGCGCCAGTTGCCATTCACAGCACCGGACACACCCTTTTCCTTTCCTGGCGTGGCCCCTCTAGCTCTGGTTCAGCTCGCATTGTGCTCCCGGTTCTCTTGCGGTGGTGGCGTCGATGCGGCAGAGGAGGGGAACGGCGGGATCAGACTCCGCGAACGACAAGGGACTGATGCGAGCTGGCCGTCGTTTGTTTTGTTTACTCGGCGGCTGTCTGGGGCCAGACTGCCACTTACTCATACACTGGACGACCCAGCTTTCTTTTTTTCTCTTTTCTCTTTTCTCTTTTTCTCTTTTTCTTTTTTTCCTTTCTTCTTCTTTCTCCCCCCCTTTCCAGAATGAAGGCTTCGTGTCGGGCATCCCCTCCTCTGGAAAACCGTGCCCTGCTGGACAGTGACACTTTGCGTTTTCGCCCTAGGAGGCCAGGCCAGCATGCTCCGCGGAGGCAGGGCAAGCCGCATAGCACCAACGATCAAAGCGGCAACCCGAGCGGCGCAAACGGCGCAGACTGGGCGGCTGCTTTCGTGCCGCCTGGGAAATAGACAGCTCGAGGCGAGAAACCGTGACAGGGAGCCAACTACGGTCGCCCCGCTCTGGCTAAAGACAAGGCCGGCCGGGCATCTGGAAAGTGCCGGTGAAGAACAGCCTCTGTTCTCTGTTCTCTCTGCCTTCTTTTTTTCCTTTTCCTTTTTTCCTCTTTTCCTCTTTTCCTTTCTTTTTCGTCTGGTCCCTGGGCCTCGGCAGACGCTGCTGTTGCTGTCCCTCGCTGCCTCTGTCCCTCCCCAGACCAGGTTAGCATTCTCCCGTCGGCGCCTCTTCTGCCTTCTCCCATAGACAAACCGGCCTGCTCGGGGATAGGACGGTCGTTGTTACGTGCAACAAAGGAACGACAGGACGCAGGCAAAAGCCACCGGCACCGAGCACGAGACAAAGGAGGGCGAGCGGAATCGAGACGCGACGACCCCTTTTGTTCGTTGCACGCCGTTTCGTTTCCAGCTGGCCCTTGCGCTCAAGATGGGCCGCGTCTCCATACGAGGCCCTTCCCCGTGTAAGATGCTAATGATACAAGGCGAGGACGAGTAAGACATGGGGAAGCCTGGGAAACGAGCAGGCTAAGAACGGCGGACATGCTCGCTTGGTGCGCTCGTCGTCGACGAGGGGGCTCGATTTGCCTGGCGTTGTCGATGGTAGCGGCTTGGCGCCTCGCCCCAGAGGGCAGGCAACGAAGTGCCCAGACTTCCCATGAGGGCGTACGTCGTAATATTGCGTTGCCAGCGGCAGTGTGGCGAAGCTCGTCCTAGCGCCGCGACTACTGGACACCAGCGGCACGATGCTCGACACTCGACGCTCGACGCTCGACGCCCAGCGGTCAGAGAAAGCACTCGACATACGACACCGCAGAGTAAGACGGGTGCTTCTTCTGTAAGCGAGACGAGACACTGGCGACGGACCACACCAGGCTGGCCGTCTCGCCCGGGCCGGCGCCGACGCACAAACCAGACGGAGAAGAAAGAGAGCGTCGACAACAGCGCCTCCCCTGGCCTGGCCTGCTGTTGCACCGACGACTGGCGTGTCGGACTGGCAAGATACGACGCAGGACACTTGTGTCTGACGGCAGGTCGCAAGAGCGTTCCTGTCAGGCGCAAAATGCATCTCTCTTTGGGCGACGGCCCGCTGTGACAAGGGGGGGGGGGGGGGGCCCTCGGGGAATTGGTCCCTCTTTCTTGCCAGACCAAGAGCATCGCCCCCCCTTACCCTTCGTCGCCGAGGTCCCCTCCCCTTGCCGTCCAGAATGGAGCCCTGTCGGGCTCGTCCAGCAGACAAGGACGGCCGCCCTATGGAGTACGGAGGACGTGGACGGCCAGATCGAGTCGTCCAGTCACAGGCTGTGGAAAGTTTGCAGATACACAGATGCAGAGATGCACAGTCGCACAGCGGCTGCACTGCACGGCTGCACGGCTGCGCGGCTGCACTGCACTGCACTGCACTGCACAGCTGGCTGTACGCATCAGCTGCACCGGCGGTTTGCTGTCTCAGATGTCCTGCTTCCAAGCTGAAGAGGCCCCCCCTCCCCATGCAGAGCATCTTGCTGCGACATGCTCGGACGGGATCATCTCGCTTTGCATGTACAGTACGTACTCGTACGCAGGACGGTCGGTTGCATGTTGCAGTCGTGTTGTTTATGGACAGGGCGTCTGGACGTCGTACTCGCCCTCTCTATGGAGTGGTTTTTTTCTTTTTTCTTCTTTTTTCTTTTCTTCTTTTTTTCTTTTTTTCTTTTTTCTTTTTTCTCTTCTTTGTTGCGGCCCTTCAGCCCCACACCTGGTCGCTTCCTCGTCGCTTCCTCGTCGCTTCCTTGTTCGAAATTCACACGCGTCGTAACACCACCCCCCTCCCCCTTCCCCCTCCCCGTCCGCTCGCACACGCCCTCCCCACACCTCTTCCAGCACCCCCCTCCCCCCCTCCTCCCCCCAAAATGGCCTCTTACCCTCCTTTTTAGCCCTTCCTCGCTGGGCTGAGTCGTTGGGGTTGCAGCAGGCCCAGCTCCGTCAATTCCAGCTAGCGATCCAGCTAGCGCATACAATGCACCTTTCCGCAACTGTAAGACACACAACGCCAGAGCCCGGAGGATACTACGGAGTAAGATACGTACCAATACTTTGTGTTCTCCGCTCATACTCTGGACCGCCGCAGTTGTCCGCTGACCGTCTCGTCCGTCTCGTTCCCACTCGACCTGGATGGTGCTTTGTTTACTCGTGCCCTCTGCGTTCATGCAGAGGGTTCCTGTTTGGCTGCCCTTCTTACGCTCTCCCTCTCACACACAAGCACGCCCTCCCTCTTGGCCCACCCACACAATACATGCGCGTTCCAGCAGCAAGGAGTCGAGGAACAAGAAACAGATGGACGAGCGCCGCTCTGCTCCGGAAAGGAGGGACAGCGACGTCCTGTGCGCCTGGCAGCCGCGGCAGGCAGACGGAGGCGGCAGGATGAACATCAGATACCAATACGAGTTCGTCGGAAGGAGCAACCCGGGCGACTGTATGTGTACGGAGTACGGAAAGATAGTCCACAGCACTGTGAGAGACCCTTCTGGTCTCCTTGTCCTTTCTCTTCCACAGCGGACTTCGTCATCGCTGCAGCTCCGTTTCCCGCTCCCACCAGCTCCTTCCATTTTCGGCTGTCCCTTCTGCCCTGCCGGCCCGTCATTTGCGCCTTCCCCTTTTCCCTCTCTCCCACCCCCCCGGCACTCTTGGCCCGTTCGACTCGTAGAAGTCCACCCCCTCCCCAAAGAAGCCCGCTCCAGGGGCCTAGTCCCTCCAACACAAGCCTAGGCGGCGTCTGCCTCGTATCCACGCTAGTTTGGCACGCCGTCCGCCTCCGCTCGTCTGGCGCACCACCGCCTGCTCGCTCGTCTCCTCTGTTCCTTCCCTCATCTCTGAGAGCCCTGGTCCGTTCGTTCTTTCCCTTCCCAGCAGCGGCCTTCTCCAACTGGGACCCTGGCGGCGCATCCCTCCAACACCAACCTTTTCTTGCCTTAGTCTGCTTCTGCCGCCGTCCCTCTCGTCCTCTCCTCTCCCTCTTTCATATTACTGCATCCTCTCCAACAATCCCCTTCTCGCACCTCTCGCACCTCTCGCATTCTTGTTCTGCCCAGGACCGCCACGATTGATCCTGTTTTATTTCTCTTTCTCTTCTCCTGTCTTTTTCTCTCTTCCTTTATACCGTTTCTCGTCCGGCCTCCGTCTTAGTCCTTTCTCATTCTTCGCCCGCCGGCCATTATTAATGATCGTCTCCCCCCAAGTCGTGTATATTTTGTTATTTACCCTGCTTCCCTTCCCAACTCTTGACGTCAGCCTCTTGCACTTTGCTCGTCTTGCCCTTCCTGTTTACCCCTTTTGGTTCTTCCTCGCCTCCCATCCCTCTGTTTGCCCCTTTTCGCCGCCCCTTCTCAACTCGCCCCGTCTCCCCTTTCTTGCATGCGCTGGATCTCTCAAGTCTCTTTCAGCCACGAACGCACCGACCTGTGTGCGCTGTGCCGCCAGCTGCTCGAACTATGATTCGATGTGTTACGTAGTGGCGATTCCAGCTTAATCCCAAGACCCCCCCCCCCCTCCCTCCCTCCTCGGCGCCGTCAACTCTCCGCCGGCGACTCCACGTCTTTTCCTCCAACACTGCGGCCACCGAAATATCGGCCCTACCAGGCGACTCGCCCCCCCCTTTCGTCTTTTTCCTTAACCCTCCTGGTTACTCTCTCTTTCGGCCCTTTCCAGCCTTCTCCCAGTCTCGTGGATGTGGTCGACTGCTGAACTTCGACACCGCTTGTCCTCTCACCCCTTGCTCCCCTACTCCCCTCCTCCCCTCCTCCTCTCGTCGTCCCCCCTTCTCTCCTTCGTATCGACATCCTTTGGCCGTCCTCTTCTCTTACCCTCGTCCTCCCCCCCCTCCTCCCCACTTCGCCTGTCTCCCTGAGCGCCAACCCCTGCCCAGCTGTCGTTTCCGCTTCTCGGTGGCAACAACAGCAGCGGAGTGACGGCGATTCGTGTTGCTTCCACCTCGTCCTCCACCTCCCCTCGTCCAAGACTCGTTCACGAACGGCGCCTTCTCGACACTGCTCAACGTCCCAACGAGTTGCCCACATCGCCCGGAGACGCTTGTCCAACAATGGAGATCCCCCGGTGTGCGCCACGGGGCCAGGACGCCCGTGGCCTACCCTCAATATACATAGACAACAACATGCCGTCCAGATCGTCTTTCCACGACGCCAGCCGGTCACCGTTCGCCTCGTCATTCTCGCCCGCCGTCGCATCCTCCATCCCCATGTCCATCCCCAACACATCCGAAGAGTTTCGCGCCCCGCCACCGTTACCACCACCCCGTGTCGTGCCAGTCAACGGGCCCATGTCAGCCGCCGCCGAGGAATACCGACGGCGTGAGCGTGAGCCTGTCGAGGACCTGCCCAACTACAAGACCCGGCAAGACCGTGACGAAGGCTACCACTCCATGGAGTCGCGCAGCCGTGACTCGTTCACCTCCACCAAGTTCGGTTTGCACCACGACCACTACCAGTTCAAGTCGAGTGCGGACGCCTACGACAACTCGCTGCTGAAGAAGCTCGACATGCGCCGCTCACTCGACAACCGCTCACCCCCGCGGCTTGGCGGCCTGAGCGCGGCCATGCGGGATCCAATGCGGGCCGTCGACCGCTTCCCCACCCTACAGCCGCTGTCGCTGCCGACCCGGATGAAGCAGCAGCAGCAGCAGCAGCAGCAGCAGCAGCAGCACGGCCCATACGGACAGCCCCTCCTCGACTCCCCCAACCGATACACAGACACGCCCATGCACTCGGCCGTGTCTCCGCGCAGCGCGCCCTTCAGCCACTATAGCAACGACTACCGGTCATCGCGGGAGATGAGCGACTATGACCGGTCACCTGGGGCGCGGACGCGCAGGACAAACAGCGGCTCTGTTCGGGATGATGCAGGCACTGCCGCCGATGCTATGGACGACGACACGAGCTTTACTATGGAGGAGACCAGCCGGTTACGTGACTTTCACATCGACAGCACCTTATCTCGTGGGCCCGGCGCTGTGGACTTCCACGCGGCTGGCCAGAAGCGCCGAGCATCATCGCCGCCCGGGGGTGACGAGCCGCCACTCCCCTTATACACCATGACCTCCACGGAGCACCTCCGTTGGCGCGAGGGCACATCACGCGGCTCACCAGCACCACGGCTGTGCGCCACCGCCCAGGACTCGATCTCTTCCATCGCTTCCTCCGCCCGCACTGGCTCTCACAGCTCCAACCTGTCTCAGGCCGCGACGAGCGTGACGAGCGCCAGCATGTCTCTCGGTGGCCAAGGGCGCGCGTCTCCTGGGGGCGGTGTTTCGCCGGCCGGCGGCATGTCGCCGACGGATACAAACACGACACATTCGACAAGCACGTGTACGTCTCCGTTCCTGGCGGCAATCCCGCTGACAATCTCGCCACGAACGACGGTTACGCGGCCTCCGCAGCACCGGTCAAGAGACCCTGCTCATGCCGTGGCGTCGCCTACGCGGAGAGCACCAGACATGAAGCCGAGCGGTGTTCTCAAGCGGTCCGATTTTTTCATGTGCGACTGTTGCCCGAAGAAGCCCAAGAAGTTTGAATCGGAAGAACAGCTTCGGTATGTTTTATGTGTTGCGTTTTTGCCGTGAATATATCGTCGACGCATGACTAACTTCTTGCTTCTCCAACTGCCAGTGCACATGAAATGGAAAAACAATACGAGTGCAATTACTGCGGCAACCGGTTCAAGAACAAGAATGAGGCTGAGCGCCATCAGAACTCTCTCCACGTTCGGCGCCATAGCTGGTCATGCGCGGCGCTTTCCAGCTACGACCGAGCCTTCCACGAGAGCACATTCAGACCGGGCGAAGCTGACACCTGCGGATACTGCGGCGAGGAGTTTATGCGAAGCGGTTTCGCCGCAGGGCGGTCTGAGATACGACACACCACCGACCAGGACTGGGAAGACCGCATAAGGCACCTGCAAGACGTGCACAAGTTCCGCGAGTGCAATGCAAGCAAAAAGTTCTTCCGTGCGGACCACTTCCGCCAACACCTGAAGCACAGCCACGCCGGCACTAGCGGCAAGTGGACGAACATGCTCGAGAACGCATGCATGATGGAAGAAGACCCGCCGCTGCCAATACGGTAAAAGGGTTGGCTTGCGGCGCCCATACACTGTTTTACAACGGGAGGCTCACCCCTGTTCTCCCGGAGTTCGAAGTGCTGTCCTTCTTGAGGACATGGTTTCTTTTTTCTCCCATATTTATTGGCCTTTGCCCTGCCTGTTTCGATTTCCCCATGCTGTCCAACTCCCCTACGTCCATCCTGCCGAGACGTTTCAGACGGGAGGGGGGATCTGGGGACGGGGATGATGATGGTCTTACTGTTTTTTATTTTATTTTAACTACGAACGCCGCCACGACTACCGCCTCTGCGACGCACTGCGCTGTGTCGTAGATAAGTGTGGGAGCAGCACATAGCATGATGGAAAGGATGTGAAGAAAAAGGGGACTGGATATGGGAAACGCAGGAGAAGAACAATGCAGACACGAGGAATGACGACTTGGCCCACAGAAGCCAAATGACAAAATCTACAAGAAATTATCATCGGAATGAATCCTTCTTTACATGTTTGAGGAATACCGCTGCAGCGGCGCCGCTGCAATTTTTCTTTTGGGTGCTCGGCTCGCTTGTCTATTCTGTGTGTCGCGGTTGGCGATGCCAGTTTAGCTGTTTCCCGATAAGGAGAAGTGAAGGTGCTCGGTCCGTGATGATAAGAGGAGCGCCCTATGACCGTGGCTGTTTTTGTGCGGAACTTACCGCCTTATCGGCATTGCTCTCGGCGGGGCTACTGCGGTGGAGACACAAGGTGGGCTGAAAGACTGAAGGAAGGAACGATGACGGCAGGCAAAAAAGCCTTGGAGGCGCGGGTCCACAACAATCCGTAGCGCGCGAGAGGTTCTTAGCAGCGCTTGCTTTTTCGACGTCCCCTCTTTCGAAAAGGACGAGGCTGTGGCGCCGTCAGCCGGCAGACAAACAGTTTTTAGCACAACCAACTTGGCCCTTCATAATTTCTCACGCAAGAAATATGCCGCTGGACAGGATACCGGGAGAGGAGAACCTCTACATTGGGAGGTTTGTCCACCGCGCTTGCCGTGGCGTTGTTTGCACAAGCTGGAAAAAGAACGAGAAACGAGGGGAGAAAAAAAAAGAACAAAAAGAACAAAAAGAACAGAAAGAAGACTAACATGCACCTGCACATCGCTCGCATAGCGCCTTCGTCGTCGGCCTGCCAAAAATGCTGGACAGCCACGGCATCACGCACATCCTCTCCGTTCTGCAGTACACCGCATCCGAGCGGATCGAGATTGAGGCGGCCGCGCGCGCGCACGGCACGCCGCGCACGCGCGTCTTTGTGGACGCCGACGACACCGAGGATGAGGACCTTCTCGTGCACTTCCCCCGCATTGTCCGCTTCATAGATCGCGGGCTGCATTCCGGGGGGTCAATATCGGCCGCGTCCCAGGAGGGTAAGGATGCCCAGGATGCACAGGTGGCGAGTGCTTCGCCGGCTGGAGGCGGCGGCGCTGTCTATGTACACTGTGCCATGGGCAAGTCGCGATCCGCCACGGCTGTGATTGCATATATGCTCTGGAAGCACCCGGAGAAGTTTCGAGGAGACGGGAGAGGCGATGCGGGCGATGCGGCCAGCGAACAAGCGCCCGCAGTGTACCCGGCCGACGTCGCTGAAGATGCCGTACAGCGCGCGCTGTCTCTCGTGCGGGAAGCACGCCCTCTGGTCGAACCAAACCCCGGATTCATGAAGCAGCTGGTGCTCTGGTGGCGCATGGGCTGCCCGGCCGAGACGGAGGACGCTGTTGAGCGGCAGCCGGTGTACCAGCGGTGGCTGTACCAAAAGGACGTCGAGGAGAGCACGCGCATCGGACGGGCGCCGGAACGGCTGTGGTTTGGAGACGAGCAGGACACGGCGGCGCGGGGAGAGGGTGTCCAGCTGCGCTGCAAGATGTGCCGGCGGGTGCTGGCCGGCTCCGCATTCATCATCCCCCACCACGGGCAGCCGCAGCAACAGCAGGCGATACCGTCGTCACCGTCGTCACCGTCGTCACCGGCGTCCACGCCGCAAGCCGGCAAAGCTTGCCCCCACTACTTTGTCGAGCCGCTCTCGTGGATGCGACCGGAGCTGGAAAAGGGCGCTCTCGAGGGCCGGCTGACGTGCCCCAACGCCAAGTGCGGCTCGTTGGTGGGACGGTACTCGTGGCAGGGGTTCAAGTGCACATGCCGCGAGTGGGTGTGTCCGGCGTTCTCGCTGCAGCAGAGCAGGGTGGACCGGGCCACGGTCAGCCGCAGCAGCGACGTGGCCACGGGCGCGAATCCGTTCAACATCCGGCTACCGCCAGGGGCGCGCGGGCCCAGCAAAGTATAGCAGGACGGTCTCGCCGAAGTATAAATAAAGAAGACCAAAACAAACGAGTCAAGGCAAACGAACAGGAAGGCCACGATTTTGCAGATTCAGGTCCTTTTGTTTTCCGCCCCAAGCCAAAAGGATCGAGCTTGAAACAAAACGCCGAATCTGGCCTCTTGCCATTATGTTACACACCGCGTACCGAACCGAACTCGACGCGTACGTGTTCGTGTGGCTGCGCAAGACTCGTGGCTACACTGGGCTGTGTCAGTTCTAGGAGAGATATACATTTTGCCGCATCTCAGACCAGTTGTCAGTAGCCACACTGATTCCATTGGCACCTATGTCCATTGCAAAGACACCACATTGGCCGGTGTCCTGTACATAGAACGTAATATGCATTATATATGTTCTCCTAGTCGTATCTCGTCTGAAACAGGTGCACCTTTCGCAGAAACTCGGCCAATGAGACGGCGGCATAGGCCCATCACAGTTCACAGCCTTGTGCCGTACGACAAGACGGCCCCGCGTCAAGGAGGCAGGCCGTGTGTAAGTGGTTTGTGTTTTTGCTTAAGCCTCAATACGAGTAGTCATCTAACAAACATTTTCGCGACATGGGACTCTGCAGGCCCTGCACTTCATCCCCGTGATGTGCCTTCGACCTTGAATACGCCCGGATACACCCACATCAGGCAACCTCAGGCGGGGGCTTTAATCACTGCCCTGTAGAACTTGGCTACGCCTTCATCCTTTGGAGGCAACGGCTAGGCGCAAGCCATCCTGCCGCCAAACGGCTGTTCAGGTGATTGTACATGTACAAAAGGGAACTTTGGACTGTTACTTTCGCTTCTTCGACAACAAGCCAATGGCCACACACAAATGCAAAATAGAGGGCCGCTGTATGCTATGCCGCAACACGCTTGTAGAGCAAGAACAAGGAGCCAGAGAGGCATGTGGCCGAATGCAGTAGCCCGGCGGTGACCTGGCAGTGCATACCATGTTTACGAAGCAACGTCAAGGCAAGCGTTCGAACGGCTCCGTCGGCTTCCGCTCTCACAGAGTCGTAACCCGGTCAGCACGCTGCCTCTCCAGGTCTCCTAGCCTTTCACGCGTGCTTATTTTTTTCGCGCTCTTCTCGCGCTCTTAGCTCTGTTGTCATCGCTTGTCGACTGGAGGGGGTGGGACTGCCTGCATGATGGAGGAGGGCCCGTTTCTCGCATTGGGTGGACGGAGGCTTGGCCAAGAGCCCTCTGACTTGCATCACGACACGCACACGCGCTTCCTGCACCTCAATAATATCGACTAGACAAAGGTTGGAATAGACGGAATGAATAAAAACCACCCCCACCCCGTTCCCCTCCTCTGTTCGACTGACTCTGCCCTAATGCTGTCATGCTGCACGCCTCGTTGGTGCATGTTGCCTTTGTCGTATGTGCTGGCATGCGAGCCTTTGCTTGCGTGCATGCAATCCCCGATGCAGAGGTGCGGCTGTGTTTTCTACAGGCAACAAACAGCGTCAGCAACCCGTAAGCACTAGAACCCATTTGGGGGGAAACGGAAGAGAAGGGGGAGGGGTGGGATAGTAAGGAGGGTGTCAAGGGAAGCATTCAGAGGCCAAAGAAGAGAAGAAAAGAGGGGGAAGGCATAGGACGTGGGGACGATGGCCGGATGATTTATGATTAGATGCCGCCATCAGAGGAGTCGACGGTTCATGTGCGAGATGTGCAGTGTCTACCCTTGCGTCAGATGCCACTCTGCTTCTGAAAGGGCTGTGAGACCGACCGGGGCATCGCTAGAGGCCACAGTCAGCCAAGGCATGGAAACATCCAGATGCTCAGACGTTCGCTGACGGGACTCCAAGAAAAGATGTTGATGTGCCAAGACAGACAGAAAAGAAAAAGTAGAGAAAAGGCGCTCTGTCAGCCAGCCTCAAGACATGGAAGGCGAACACGAGCAATACGACGCCGACGTCGAGGGCCCTGTAATGTAGCCACCGGAAAATGCAGGCCAAGAAACAACAGTCACCGTCGGGGTGAGACTGTCGGACAATGAGCTAAACGTGAGCTTTTCTTCTTCTTCCTCTTCTTTTTCTTCTTCTTTATTTATTATCATTTTTGCAAAGAGGCAAGACCTCTATTCGAGACGGGCTGTCTATATTGGAATCGATCATTCCCAAAGGAGCAAGCAAATATTTCTGGAAGGGGCTCTTTCACTGCTGCCGGGTCGGCTGATGCAGCTTGGTGTGTTGCAAATATGACGACGTTGCAAGAGCGGTCACAGAAACGGATTGGCAGTCGCATCTCAAGGGGGCTCATACACTTCCCGGTCATCAAAAGTAGACGTCCTCGATTCTAAAAGTGTTTAGGTATAAGAACACCGAGGCACCTTTCTATTGATTACACCGGACGCTGCCCAGGTTTCTGGCTGCGGGCTACGGACACGGCTTCTCCGTCCAGAGATTTGGTTGAAAGGCCGGGGAGTAAAAAAAAGCCCGAGATATCCTGCCGCTGGCGTCGGTAGGTCGACTGTAGACAGGCAGCTTGGCGTCGGTGATCCTGCCGGCAGAAGAACAGTACAACCTCCGTAAACAATCCTGCAGCACTGGTAGTCCCTTTTATCGCAGTGTCTTCTGACGTCCTCTAGAGATGCGGAAGCTGAGACTCGCGCAACAGCATCCCGCTCAAGATGCGTGAGAATAGAGCCTGGAAAGACATCGTTTCGGATACATCCAACAATTTGGGGTCGTCGTGATGGTCTCCAAACAAGGCCCGGACTCTGAAAGGGGAACTCTCGAGCCAGGCCCTCCTTGCGACACCCAGAGTCTACGCGCCCCGTCGTCTCGCAGAGTGTCGAGAACGCGCCGCGGCGATGGCTTGGAGAGCAGTTACAGTCACAGGAAGCGCTGTTGTGCCGCCTGCTGAGCCTTGGCCACGTTTGCCAGTTTGCCAGTTTGCCACCATGCTGCGTAGCCCTCACCTCTCTGCAGTCGACTTGCCTCGCACACCCAGGCGGCGTTGTTGGGGTGCACGTCCTTTGGCTTGCACCGGCCGGGACGCCACCAGGGAGGTTTCCGTGACGGGGCGATATAAACTAGCTGCAAGTTGCGGCCCGGGGAAAGGCCCGAATGGGAACATTGGAAGGAAAGAAACAGGTATGCACGCATGTACACGGAGAGGTCTTTTCCGGCCACTGCGTGGAGCAACAGCGTCGGATGCGGTGCGGGCGTCTTTGTCTGCTCCGTCACGGCAGGCTTTTAGGGACCGACGGGAAGAAGCCGGGATTCGATAGCCGCTCCCGGTTGCGTTTCGCAATCTCGGCCTGCCGTTTCTTCTCCAGCCGTTGCTGATAGACAAATCTGCGCCGAGGTCAGTGGATTTATATCCTCGAAAGAGGTTGGGCAGCGTAGAGGCCTAGTAGGCGGATGTAGGGTGATGGTGCCAGGGTAGAGCCTACTTGTGCAGCGCAAATACGCGCGGTCCCTCGCTGTTTGTGGATGTCTCGTCGTCGGCTTTCTGGAGAAGTCGAGCGTTTGGTGCGTCAGTGCCTTTGCTGTATTCTGGGAATGCCTTGGCGTTCCGTCCGTCAGAATACAGGGCTCACCTCATCGACTGTTTTCTTGTCGTCCTTGTCGTCCTTGTCGTCCTTACTGTCCTTGCTGTCCTTGCCATCTTTGCCATCCTTCTTCGCTTCCTTTTCTTTCTCGTCCTTTCCCTTCTCCTTCTCCTTCTCCTTCTTCTTCCGTTGCTTCTCCTCGAACTCCTTCTTCACCCGCTCAATCTCTTCTTTGATTTTCTTCTCCTTCTCCTCCTCTTCTCGTTTTCTTTTGGCCTCCTCTGCTGCCTTGTCGATGATCGGCGAGCAGAACCCCTTGTCCTTGAGATGGTTTGGGCAGATGTAGAAGAAGTCCTGTACGGGTGTGAGACCGGTCGTTGTTAGTCCAGTTGGCGTCTTGCAACGACAGAAATCAACGACGAGGCTCCGCCCACAGTACCAGCCCTGCAACAACTGCCCGCTCACCTTATTCTCAGGCGTGGTCAGGACGCTTGTGCTTGGCTTGAAGCATATTTCGCAGCCCTTGGCCGCACTGTCGGCCACCCGCCGATGCGTGTACACGTTCGGAAATGACATTGCAGTCTCCGAGTAGCTAATGAAGAGAGTCAGGTATCGGCTTCTGGGAGAGGGCGGGCGTCGAATGGCGTGCTGGACACGTCCATGTCCAAGGAATGACGATAACGTTTTGTGTGCTTTGGCGGCTGAGCGAATCTGGCATCGCGATGGCGGGGCCAGACGGGTGAGGACTGTGTGCGCACTGTGATACTGTATGTATTCGCACCGTAGTCGCTTTTGCGGCATCGTGAGTGAAGGTCGAGATAGCCTCCCGAACAGTCCTATGGGCACCACGGTGTTACACGTGACTATCTTATCCAAGTCGTTTGTTTACTGTTTGTCAGTCCTCTTCTTTCCATCTTGGAGATTGAGGCAAAACTTGAAAGAATCAATCAACTTTTTTGTCTCGTTTCTTCTCACACAAAACCAAAGCCCATGTTTGATCTTGGCCACGCCTTTGTAGACTTCGAATCGACATATATAAGCAACCTCTGCACCTACTAAACTTCTCTGATACTTTTTAAATTCCCTAAAATTCGCAAACCTCGAAAATGGACGAAGATATCAAGAACTTCCCGGAAACCAGCGTTGCTGAACTCCAACAAAGCGCGGCGGCCGATGAACAACTCATGGCGGTCATCAAACCATTAGCGGCGGCCCTCAAACAACTCGCGGCGACCCTCGAACAACTCGCGGCGGACTTCGAGGAGATTGCCCACCCAAAGCAGCCCTCGAGAACGATAGCTTCACAGTTGGTGGGAGTTGGACGGAGTTTTCTCTTCATGGGAATAGTTGCGCTCATCTGCAGCTATACACTCTTCCACTTGTGGTGCCGCTGACCACTCACATCCCCCCCCTTCCGCGAGCCATCCTCCCACCGTCTATACCGTCGCCTATGCCATTACCGATGCTGCTGTCGCTGCCGCTCTTGCGGCCTACCATGTTCCCTGTCTCGTTAACGCTCGGTCAGAATTGTGGCTGAGGTAGCAGCCGACAGAACCGTGATGAAGGAAGCAGTCCGACAGAACTGGACAGGCGAACGGATGCTTTTCAGTTCCGTGTTTTTTTTGTTGGACTGCGGAAACTTGACCTCTATGTCGCTCGTCATTCCCTGATGTCTCTCGGGCATCTTGAAGTAGAGAACGCCAACTGGAGAACGAGTAATAAAGAACCCGACGCTGTCGAGATGACAACAAGTAGCAGCCAACGGGAAGAAAGACCGGATGCCTCGGCATCTCGACGTTGCTGGCGCCTGCAATTCTCTAGCCAGAACACTGCATGTTGCTACATTTCGCCAAAATCCGGGTAGCAGGTGCTCATATTAGTCTCTCGGGCAGCGTGAGGAGGGCGACGGACAAAGCTACAATCTCTTACTGCATCTATTCTGTTCCCGCGTTGAAGACTTCGGGTGGACGAGGGGCTATCATTCAACAACCAAGGAGAAAATTAGCATTTGTTCTTAGTAGCAGTCTAGGCAGGCCACATCGGAGACCCAAGATAGAAAAAGCAACAAGGTTACATTGTCACAGCATCCTTTGGGTTATTGCAAACGATCGCCAACGAGCCGTAGCAGAGCGCACCCGAGGCAGTTTGCATCAGGCGTTGGCAATTCTCCTATATCGTGCCTAGTGCCGGTCGACGTGGTTTCTTCTGAAGACAACTAAGCTGCGATCGGCCCTTGAAAACACAGAATCCAGGTCTTGTCGTCGTGCCAAGAAGAATCAATCATCCATATAAAACAGAACAGCCGCTGCGAAGGGACCATCGGAGAGGGTCTCCGAGGACCACTTTAGTCGTACTCCGGCCAGTCCAACCACGACTTGGATAAGAACGCTTCCCCATCACTGCTCCACCCAGCTGGCGATTATGGCCGCCAAAGCCTTATAGTTGTGGACTCAATCCACGCACAGCTCGACACGCCCTGGACGTGCTCACGGTGTGGCCCGAGGGTAACACATGCCTCGCGCTGCTGAGCGCCATGGGCAACTGCGGTTATTCCGACTATGTGGTCAATACCATGACGTTTAAGCAAATCTAGGAGAGCAGCACGAACTTCAGAGTCGTCATCAAGTAGACGGGTCTTGTCGTCACCAAACTGGTTGTCACACGCGCGTACTAAACAGAAATACCGGCACGATTTGGCGGCCGGTCAGTGGACGCCAGTTCCCTCAGCATCTGTATGCACAACCTCAAAGCTGTTCCTGCCACACTACAGCATCGGCTTGTACCCTCGCTCGGCCGTCCCTTGAGGAGCCGGGCTCTAGCCGTGGGAGTTGTTCGACTATATGGGAAGGCACAGCATCTTCGTGATCGCGCCCGTGGGCATCATGGCCAAGGACGCGGGGGGGTTAACTCGCCATGGGCGGCCACGGAGGTCTGAGTTATGCTTTGGCGCCGGCGTGGACCAAGCACTCTCATCCAGGTTGTTTGTCACAGCCGGCCCATTTCAGAACACAAACATTTTCTTTTCACTTTTTGAAGGAGGCTCAAGCACTTATGGCACGACGTTTACGACACGACGTTCTCTGTTGTTATGGGGCTTTCTAAACCACCAATATGAACGTCAGGATCAGCATTTAATCGGGGCCTCCTCCGTCCAACGTTCGCTGTATATCGCCCTTCTTGAATCCAATCGGGACGAGTCTAGGCAACAGCACGCGCATACCAACTGGCCGTGACTCTTTCCTCATATCCGGCATGGCCCCCTCGGCAGAGACCTTTTGGACGACGTGAGCATGTACTATCGCTCCGGGAAGGACATCGTCGAGGCCAGCGGCATATGCCTTGGACACACCAGCTGCTCCTTTACTACCATCCAGTTCCTCGCCAACACGGCCGTCAGTTCCCGCACGCAAACAGGAATGACGACGCCGTGTTCAACATCGAGGCTGGCTACACCTTCCATGGCATCAGACACGCACTCACCTAAAAGGTCGCGGGTGGACCTGGCGGCCCTAGCATCGTTAGCTTTCCCTGCGCTGCTCCACACCAGCCTCATAGAGACGAAGCTTCTCCAGCTGAGCGCGGTGCAGGCCCGACAGCGCAACGACCGTCACCGTGCGTAGCTCGACACCTGGCGCGCTGGGACGCACGGCCCTGGCGCATACATGTACGAGGGCGACCAGGCAGAACCTGTATGGCAGCAAAATATCTATGGTAGCCTGTGCTCGCGACTGTAAGCAACCAAGTGGCGGCACGACGCGTGAGGTCGGCTCTGGGCGCCGACCGCACGAGGGAGTGCAGCAGGCTGTAAGCAAGGCTGTCAGCAGGAACTTGAAAGAGGCATGTCGATGTATGCCTAGGACATCGTTATTTCCTGTTGAATGTTTCCACCTAATAGGGAGATTCCATTGTTCGTCCTATGCTCCTCGAGTCGAGAAAGTCTGGGGCCGCGGACTGGCCAGCGAGTTCAATGCGTCCCTGGTCGTAAGAGTTTCCAAAATCGAGGCGATCGAGGCGATGAGGCCAACCTTGTGGCCCGCTTAAATGCAGCTTGACGGCGCTCTGATTGGTTACATCAGTTTTGAGGCCAACCTGTGTGGGTGGATCCGCACTCATGACTGGCCAATTGCAGGCACGTACTCCATACTTGATTGGTCCGCAGCAAGGCGCAGCGTGTTGGTGCGATCCCAGTTCGAATTACCTTTTTCTCCCATTGGGAAGGAGGCAGAGTGAACTGGGCAGCGGGAAGGAGCCTGGGGGGAAGCACGACCTATCGTATAAGAAGGGGAATTTCCATTTTGCGCGATCCTCGTTTCTCAGTCCTCATCCTCCTCATCACCTTTTCTCTTCACACCCACCCCCCTCTCTTTTCCTCCTCACCCTCACCTTGTTTTCTGCTCTGTCTTTTGTCCCATCGCGACTACCGCTACTGTTCCACAACAAGCAGTCAAAATACCACCAAATCTGAGCACACCAACTGGAAAACGCCGTCGGCGATGGCCATCGTAGCCAATGGCTTACCTTCTGTTTGGCCACACCACCGCAGCCAGCGAAATCGCTTGGAAATGCTACTACAGCTACAGCTCGCCGCCCTCGGCTTATCATGTATGCCCTATTCTCTTCGTGTGGTTTCCGCGCCAGCGTTGGTCTTTTACATCCGGGCATTGCTCCAGAATCTGTTTCCTAACACATGCTCTAGTGGAAACGCGAGGCCGAGGATCTGTTGCAACAGTGCGAGGAGATCCAGCTCTTTACCTCTAGCATGGCCTGTGACAGTTTCGGCAGCGGCTCCGGCGGCATCCGCTCCGGTGGCACCAGCAATGTCCATTGCACCCATGGCGACAGTGGCCGAGACATGGCCGCTGCGTTTATGGGGGCTAGGGATCATCAGTTGTCCACCGCGGCGGAAGATGTGGAAGGCAGCGTTGAAGACGTCTTCTCCAAGAGGATGAAGATGGGGACGAGCATGGAGAACGGCACCGCGAGCCACGGCCGCGCTGCCTCGTTCACGGCAGGGCCCGCTACCAGCTACACCGACACGACCACTCCAACCTGGGACCCCGGCGTCGACGACTTGGTCCTCCCCCCCAGCACACAGCTGCGCAGTCTGCTCTCTCCGGGTGGGCTCGCAGTCTTGGGTTGCTAGGCATAGAGTGCGGCCACAGCCGCCACCGTGCACACTGCGGCGAGTCCTTTCTTCTCAAGGACAGACTGTGGACGGCACAAGAGAACGACTAGCAGAATCTTCCGCGGCCCTTGCCCAAACCGATGGCCAAGGAAACATCTGTAATGCGCCGGCGCGCTTCTTCGAAGCATGCATGGCACATACAACAGACCCAGAGTGCCTCACGGCATTTCTTCCTGCTAGCGTTTACATGTCTCAGCCCCCTCAACTTCTTTCCTTTTTGTTTCTTGTTTTTTGTTTTTTGTTTTTTGTTTTTTTCCCCTTGTCACTTTTTTTAATTTTGCTTCTCCCTCTGCCCTTACATCCCCTGCCCCGTTTTCTTGCACCTTATCCATTGCTTCCCCCTCTGGTTTCGACCACCAGTTTTGTGCCATCCCCCCCTCCTCTATCGCCTTCGGGGGGGCGTTTGGCTGTGGTGGCAGCAGTGGTGTGTTTGGCTGTCCCTTTCGTTCGTTTTCATTCTCATGGCTGGCTGGCAATCGACCTTGATTACGTCGTTAAACTGGTCACGGACATCTTTTGTCACCAACTCCCAGCAACCACGCTCTTGCAACGCTCAACCACAACATTGCCCAGCCGCCATCACAATCTACAACTTTTGAGAACAACGAGAACAACGAGGACAATCACCCTCACAGCCACCTACAAACGCATCACCTGCCTGTGCTTGCCACTCTTGCGAGGCACAATCCAACAAGACTTATCCATTGACACCAGAGCTCCTACCTTCCACGTCATTTTAACACCTCGACGAAAACGACAACGTCGACAGCGACGCCAACAACAATATCAAGAACCAACACACTGCCCAAAGGCATGTCGAACTGCAAAGTGCCTTGGGATTGGCTTGACGGCGTGTCCAACGAGTTCACGTCACCCAACCTCGGCGACTTCAGTACCGACTTTGTCCTGGACAACACCAGCTGGGGTGTCCCTGAATACGCAACAGACATGCAACGGATGCTCGACCCGACGCTCTCCCCTCACCAGGCAGCAACTCACACTGGTGTTTCAACAGCGCTTGGGCAACCGTCTTTCATCTCTGCGGCGGGGCTATTGTCTCTGCATGGCAGTGGGCTCCACGAACCCGAATCCTCACCCAGCGACATGTCTCCGCAGTCTGCATTCTACGCCTTTGACGTGGATAGCATCCAGAGCTTCACGGCAGGCTCCGGCAACAGCCCCGAGGCCCAAATGTTCGGGATGGATCATTACTTGCTGCCGATGCCGGCGCCCGCGTCCTCCCAGGGAATGTCCGAAGCTGAGTTCCAGTGGCGGCTGTCGCAGGAGGCACCGGCTTCCTTGCCCTGCGAGCCCGTCTGCGAGCAGCCGCAGATCTTTCCCCTCGCCGATCCGACGACGCTGCCGCTGGTTGGGGTCGACGAGTTTGCTCTGCACGCTTTCCCCCCCCTAGACCTGGGCCTGAACCTGGACATGTCATTGACCGACGCGGTCCCGCAGCTGCAACTGTTGCCCGCCGTCTCTGTTCGTGCCGAAGAGGACGGGCAGGGTGAGCGGTTCCAGTGTGACACGTGCCACCGAACCTGTCCGACGGCGTCCAAACTGCGCAAGCACGTGCAGACGCACGAGCGCCCCTACGTCTGTCAGGTCTGCGACAAGGGCCACGGTGCGAAAAAGGACCTAGAACGGCACATGTGGTCCAGGCACCGCGACGACGCCGAGCGGATGAAGATCCCGAGCCCGCTGCGAACGTGTCCTGAAGCAGGCTGTGGGTATGAGGCGCGGCAGGACAACCTGACACGGCACATCCGGACAAAGCATCCGCGCCGGGGTGCCTGAGGACAACGGGGCCTTAAAACGGGTTGGCTGTTTCATGAGATGTTGTTTTTTTGTTTTTAATTCTTCTTTGCTCGTTTTCCTGTTCAGGGTACTTTTGTTTTTCTTTTCGTTCGGGACGAAAACGATTTTTGGAGCGGGCTGCTTTTTTTTGTATTTCTCTGGCGCATTTTTGGATACACCCAATTCTCTGATATCGAACAATATAAACAAACTTAAAACTTACGTCGTGTACCGCTGCACGGAAATGGAAAGCGTACTCTTACAAGCATCCCAGCTTTCATACTTTTAAACAAAGAGGTACAACAGAACTTCTCCCCAACCCTTAACTCCAATGACCCCCCCCCCCCAAAAAAAAGAGTTATCAAAGTAATAGGGGCTACCAAAAGTAAAAATCATCCAACTACTAACAGGCTCGCCTTGTCCCGAAACAAAAAACATTCTAAACAGAGTCCGCTGTTGTGTACTCACGTCTCTCTGATACATCGAGTAAACGGGCTACTATGTTGTGAAACTAAAAAAAAAGAAGAACCCCAAATCCCATTACACGAATCTATGTGGTGCGTGTTGCGCGTCTCTTGGGAGCCGGTGTCCCGTTCCCAGCCATGCCCATGCCCACAATTTTGGCCCTCCGGGTCGCCATCCGCTTTGCCGATACCGCAGCAGAGGGCCCCTTGAGGCCTGTTGTTGGGATGCTGTCGGCAGCGGCAGTGCTGGGCGTGGTGCCTGCAATAATTGGAAGGGCTGAGGTCTTGGCCGCCACAGAAGCAATCAGCTTTCTCGGCGTCGGAGGCTGCAGACGAGAAACTCGAGTAGTCCGTCTCGGGATCGCCTTCTTTTCTGGCTCGGCCTGCTCCAGGGCCGTGGCGGCCGGTGCTGCTGAGCTGCTCGGGGAGGGTCCGCTGCTGTCCTTGGGCGGATCGGCCTTCGCTGACGTGTCGCTACCACCGGTGCCGCCACCAGACTCCTGCTGGCTCTGATGCTGCCGCTCTAGCGAGGATTGCGTTGGTATGGGGACACCTCCAGCCGTGCTCGGTTTGCCTGTGCTTTTTGTTGCTTCGGGGACGGAAACGACTCGGTCCACGGCGGCGTCAACATCCTTGTCCGAAGACTCGTTGTCCGAATCCTGGAATCTAGCCAGGACTTTGGCCCAGCGAACAGTCTTTGCTGCCTTGGACGACGGCTTTGTTTTTGATTTCTGAGACCTGCTGTTGCTGTCGTCTGCCCTGTCTGACGTGTCTGCCTCGCCCACCTCGACAGCCTCGCCTGCTTCGTCCTCGCTCGACGTAGTTTGGACGCACAGAGGTGAATCAAAAACAGACTTCTGCTGTCTCTTGGAGCGCAGCTCCTCATGCATCAGCATCGTGACAACGACGCTAGGATGGTCTGCCTTGCCCTTATTCTTGCGAGTGTTCACTCGCGTCACCATGGCCAGGTCCTTCTCGTCGTTGCGGCGGAGGCTGAGGCTGCTTGTCGACAGTCCGTGGTTGTCTTCGCCGTTCAAATTCAGCGAGCCAGGCAAACGCACGGGGATCAGGGATAGGACGTTGTTTGCAGTCATCGTCGCAGGTTTAAGGGGCGTCTGGCTACTGCGCGTCCGCTTTGACCTGCGAGGCCCTTCGGGCGGCTCAGAGGAGGCCGAATCCTCGCGGCTGGCCATAAACTCGGGGTTGAAAATGCCCCCCGTGTCGGCCTCCATCTTCTTCCGGCGCCGTTTTGGTCGCGGTGGAGACATGTCATCCAAGGCCGGCTTGCCGAGGAAATCACGAGTGCGCCTATCGGCGCCCAAAATATCGCTTGTGACTTCTTTCCTCTTTTTCTTCGGGCTCGGGCTCATGTTGAGGTCTTTCTTCCCCAAGGGAACACGGTTGTCAAGAGACTGGAAAGGCGACGCAAAGATGTTGTCTTTCTTTGCGATTGGTGAACCAGACGACGAGGCGGTTGAGCCCGTTGACCCTGAGCGACGCTTGCGGTGTAGGTTGGCTCTCGATCTGGACGATGCAGCAGCGGCAGTAGCAGCTGCAGTTGCAGCAGCAGCAGCAGCTTTTGCGCTCTTGTCAGCCTTGACCCTCGTCACAAACTTGCGCAACATCTCCGTTTCCGAGTCTTCGTGGGCTGAGAGCTGCTCTTCGGCTGGATTGTCAAGGTCCATGGTCATGGTTGCTGTTGCATCTTCGTCGGCCTCTGTGAGCATGTGGACGGGCGCAGTGAGGGTGTAGTCCACATGATCGTCGTCGATCGAAGGTGTGGGCGAGGAACTGACGCAGTGTTCCTCGCCGTCCTCCGCATTCGATGCTGCCGCCGCATGGTCTTCTTCGTTCAGTTCGTCCTCGCCGTCATCCGCGATCTCCTTCTCGGCATCTTCCTCCGCATCAATGCCAGCATCAGCCTCCTCGTCTGAGAGCTCGTCGTCTTCCATATCCATGACTTCTGTAGGAAAGCCAAGAGACAGATCCATATCAACATCGACAGGAGCGGCGATGTCTAGGGCGATGGACAAATCAGTGAGTTTGTGTTGTACCGGGGTGTCCAGGAGGTCTCTCAAGTGGCTCAGTTCAGCCGACGTTGGGCTTTGCCAGTCGTCCTCTGGTTCGGCAGCATCTGTCTCGGAGGTCTCCGGAAGGGGCAGCAGGAGTGACTGGTCCAATTCACCAGAGGCGGGACGAGACGACACAAGACGTTGCTCATCCGTAATCTCTCGGCTGTCGTCGGTGGATACATCTAGATCAGGGCTGAAGCTCCGTAAGATGCTCTCATGAGACACCTCCGTTGTGGCTTCTTCGTCCAGGACACTGAGAGGGAGGGGTACGGAAGCAGGATCTTTGGCGGTTGCCTCTTGAGTGGCTTCGCTATTCCTCGCTGTAGAGTTTGGTTGTGCGCCTTGTGAAATTTCCTTCGCCTGACGGCCCAGGCCAAACGTAGCGCGGTGGTTGGTGGATGCATTCTGGGTCTGCACAGGCGGCCCAGAGCCAAAAATATCCAGATTCGTCCGGACGTCCACAACCACAGTCTCATCTGGTGCTGGCACCTGTGCTGTAAGTGAAGAGCTGCCCAGTGCATCGGATTTGTTCAGCCCGCCCATGTCAAGGCCGGCCGTCGCATTGCAATCGGCTGGATGTACTCTGATTGTCGGGACAGGCGCCTCTTGCGGTCGGAAAGGGCTACTGTCGGAAGTAAGAAAGGCCGCCAGAGCTCCTAGTTGGAACGTATGCCTCCTGCCTGTGGCCTTTGTGCTTTGACCTGACGACAGAGCCAGGGAGCTGCGGGGTGGAAGGAGGCTGCGGCGGCGGCTAGACCGCAAAAGGGGCGTGGATGCCGGCAGCGGCCTCTCAACGGCCAAAAACAACGTCTCGCGACGACGTGTGTTATGCAAGAGCATCCGCCGCTGGACCTCGAGAGGCGGCTCGGCCATGATTTCGGAGACTGGCTGGTCAAAAACAATAACGGGTGATTGGTGACTAGAGTCAGGATCTTCGCCGGGCAGGCGCGACAGCTTATTAGGGGTCGTTGCTGGTGACTTCGCTGGGCTGGTGCGGGCGGGTTCAAACATGACTGATGTTGCCATGATCGTGCCTGGTGTCGGTGGCAACAGGCACTCTTCGGGCTCTTCGTCGAGAGTGCGGAATGACACCCGTCTCTTGATCGGTGACGAGAACACGCGTGGGGGACACCGTTTCTGTGGGGATCTAAGCTCTTGTGTCGTTGGAAGGATACTGATGCGTCGGCTCATGCGTCTCTTCGCGCGTTTCGTTATGTGTTCCGCGCTTTCGTCGACCGGGAGCAAATCGTCAGTTCTGGCCAGCGTGTTCGGGTTGAGAGAAGAGCACGATTCCGATGCAGGTTTCGCGGGCGCAGTCGACAGCTGCAGACCAGGCAGGATCACCTGCCGGCGACCGTTCCTCTTTCGCGGAACAGAGGCAAGGGGCGCGTCTGTCGCGTGGTTCGTGATGGGTGCGCAGGGTGTGTTCTCTTCTGCCATCGACGGGGCACCGTTGGCGGTCTCGGCCATGTGTTCCCACTTTCCATCCCCCCAGACCGGCACATGACGCGCCCTGCGTCGTGTTTTGCGTGGTCCCTGGCCGTCTGCTCGCAGCTCGACGACTCCCTTGAAGTAACGCGTGTCCTCGCCCGACAGCGGGACGCCTCCCACCCTCTTCCATACAGTTCGCAGGCCGAGGGCGGCACTAGCAGCTGGGACGGGAACGCGGTGCCAGGGCCGGGGATGGGGGCGTCGCGTCGGTGCAAGATCGGCGGCGGTGATGGACATGTGCGTGTCGGCGAGGCTGCGAGGAAGCAAGAGTCAGAAAGGAATACGCGCGGCGGCACCAGCGGGCGAGTGGCAAAGAAGGGTCTGTTCGTACCTCGAGAAGCTCGCCAGAGACGAGCAAGAACGGGCCACGGCGTCCTCCAAGCCTCTGGCGGCTGTGCCTGGAGAACGGGCCATCGCGGTGGTGTCGCTGAATGTCAAAAGGATGGCGGGAAAGGAAGATGCATCAAGAAGGCGACTTGTCACTAAGCAGAATATATCGCTGTGTCGATGTGAAGGGGAAAACAAAAAGAAATATTGGTGGGCTGTGTAGGGGAAAACGGGCTGGTCACAGCTGTCGTTCGGTGATAATTTGTTGCTTTCAGTACGGAGAGTCGATGCTGTCGTGACTCGTGAGCACTTGCGAAATGGGGGGCTTTGTTTACATTACAGGAATGGGCCAATCACAGGCCGGGCGCAGAAACACCGCTCTTTGGCGTGGCGTTCTGAACTTCTTATCAGCACGTGATGATAGCAGCTCCCGGTCCGCCGCATAATTTTCGTTTTGTCTTTTCGACAAGTATCCAGGGTCAGATCACCGCCTCAGCGACGGCGACGACCAACAAACACAAGAAGCGAACGGCGGCGACGAACTATCCGAGGCAACCCGAGACAACTTCCTTTTCCTTTTCGAACTGCCACAATGTCAAAAGCACCGACGCGGCTTATGCCGCTGCGCAAGTTCCGGGTGCGCGACACTGCCAAAGCCGAGGAGAACCCGTGCATCACCGCCATGTCCTCTGTCCTGGGTAAGCGAGCGCCGGCACCCCGGTCTATCTGTGGCTCGTCCGTTTCTGGTGTCCTTTTAGATTTGCTAACAGGCCTGCTGGCTTGCAGCATGCTGGGCGTCCGTGGGGTACAACACAGCAGGCTGTGCGGCCATCGAGAATGCACTGCGGCTGTGCATGGACACCACGGTAAAGAAGGAGAAGCGACCCGACACCGTCAACTACCACCTCGCACGCTTCCACAAGAGAATGAGCGGGCCGACAAAACACAAAGGCTCAAGAGACTAGACGGGGAGATGGGCAACTCGAGAGGGGAGGGACGCGATTGGACGAGGCTCGTTTTCTCCCAAGGAGCAAACGACGACAATGCATCGCCAGTGCTTTTTACGGTGGAAAGCAGGGCGCATGGTATTGGAGCCTGCCTAGGACAGCAACAGGGACCGATTACCTTGCTCTGGGAGGCAGTGCGTCCTATGGGCGAATGGACTGCCGCGTGGGCGGAAAAGGGAAGGCTTGCAGTGATTTACGGTGGAGCGACTTTGGCTGGCATTGTACATTATATCATGATGGGGCGTTACTATGTGTCTTTGGACAGTAAATCTACATTGAACTTGAATGACGTCCGCGGCCACTTTGTCGGCGAGAGTTGACAACCCGATTCACGAGGCTAGGAAAGCTGGACCCATTCTTCTGGCCGCCGGCGTGTTCCTTCAAAGGTTCTTTCTTGGGCCGGAGTCGTTCATAGAACGGGTCCAGTGGCCAAATGGCAAGGCGCTTGGCTACGAACCAAGAGATTGCAGGTTCGATCCCTGCCTGGATCGGTTTTTTTGCTGCTCATTTCTTGACATTTCTTGACATTTTTTACATTTGCTTCATTTGGATTTTATATCCCCCCCCCCCTTTTTTTATGCCACTTCAGCGGGGAGCAACCCCTAAACATTTTTTTATTTTTCTAATTTCGAGGTCTATTTTTTGTTACATCTTACCGAGTCGTGGCCGTCTTAAACCGCCTTCCCCTAGCATTTGAAATGAGAATACTTCGATGTTGGACATGATATCGAACGTTTATACTTATTGCTCTTATTTCAGATGCATCCCTTCTTGACACCGGTATCAAGTTTAGCCAAATAAATATTTTAAGAGAGCACTTCAGCTTTCTTTATGAGCCAGTGGTGGTCATACCTGTGCTCTGTGTTTTGGGGGAATATGTAGGAAGGAAATAATTGATTAAAACTGCTGTGCGTAAAGTAAATATAGTATGCCAGAAAAGAATGAAATAACTACGAAATGAAAGCAACTTAACCACTCCCGCTTTTCTTATGAAGCTTCTCACCCTTATTTCCTACACACTTGTTAGGCTTAGCTGACCGTTCAATGGCCCCTTGTGCCTCTGCATCCCGCGATATGATTTGGCAACGGATATGGATAACCGCCGCCTCGTATACTACAACGATGGCAGAAAATCTCCGAATGAACAAGACGCCCATTGAGCCTAGCATATCTTGAGAGCCCAGATGACCCCAACTAATGCTAGGCTATGTATTGTTGGTGGTGAAACTGGCAGGAACTGCTAATATTATATAAGTAGGGGGTGCTGCTCCTCTTCTACGTTCCCGTCATGGCCGTTTAGTATTTGCTTCGGTGCGTATATGCTTGTCGTTGTGTCCTTGCATTGTTACGTTCTTGTGCTTTTATCTTCCTGAATTGAAAACCCCGCAGCTTTGACCACCTCCTATTGTTGACTGCCGGCGATTGGAAACTCCCTAGCATGTCCGACCAGCAGCAGAAGCAGGACCAGCCACGGCTGCGCTCCTTTACCCACGAGCGCATCGAGTACGACTTTAGCTATCCACGGTTCGACTACAACACTCCGATCAGATACCAGCGTAGGATTCTCTTCTACTTCCCATGTGTTTGCACAGCACGCGCCAGAAGCAAAAGTGGCTAATAGAGTCTCCCATCCCGCCCCCCTTACCTTTCTCCCCTCTCCCTTTTAGCATGTATAAAGGTCTCGCTCTTCTTCCGCAAGCGACCCGACGTCTCGTACGAGCACTTTTACAAGCACTGGGCGACGGCACATGCGGACATGACAGCGGCGTCGCGGGAGTTTGGACGGCGCAAAATCCTGCGGTACACGCAGCACCACGCGACGCCCGAGACTCGCGACAAGGTGCGGCAGCTGGGCGTCGATGTGCTCGACTACGATGGGTGCACGACCATGTGGGTACGTGACTGGGAAGACATCATCGAGTTCCATGCGAGCGAGGACTTTCAGCGGATGCAGAGGGACTGCGCTCATTTTCTCGACTTGACACCGGGCGGGTTGCGGGCCATGGCAGGGTGGGTACAGCTGGACCCCTCTTTCTTTCTTCCTCTCTTTCTTAGTTCTCCTTTTTCTACATTCTGACCCTGACGGTTGACGTAGACACGACGTGATCATTGTCGGGGCGGCCATCCCTGGCGTGGACGAGACGGACGGGCTGCTGAGCGAGGAGACGGGTAAGGGGTGGAAGGACGGGAAGACGTAGGGAGGAGGAGAGGCGAGATCAACAACAGAAAAGCAAGCGAGGCAGCCTGTACCTGGAAACGTTTCTCCGATCTCTGGCGGTATTGTCTTAGTCGTCTTAGTATTGAAAGTGAACATCCAGGAGCAGTGGACGAGTCGAGGCTGGCTGTTGGCAGCTTCCCCGCAAACTCCTAGTGGACAACCCAGTGTCTATTGGCGGTGTGGGTCACATGACCCACAACTGGCCGACTAATTTCGGGCCTGCGGCCAGGGATTAGCCCTGGCCCTCCCTCTCTTTGACAATCATCACCACTTCCAACTTGCCAAGCCTGTAATAGTGTCTCTAGCTCTAACTGCTTGGAATCCTAGGCTTCTGCGCTGGGGGGTAAGATGGAACATCAACGTGGCCGCACGTGACTAAAAAACGGCCAACCACCACCTCCGCTGTTTACTTTACTGGATGGATAGTAGGCATTGCAACCCAATATCACCACCTGCACTGCCCTGTCACAGGAGTGCTGCTGTCCGTCACCGAGATGACTGCTGTCGAAGGACTGTGCAGAGTCCAGCAGGAGACACGGCAAGACGACGACGACGGCGACGGTGTCCGCCTCTCACGGCAGTGTTTTCGCAATGTCTATGCACAAGGCTCCCGTGCGTGGTCGCGGTTCCACGCTGCGGCCACGCGTCAGCCGGAAAACGTCGCCTCTTTTTATGTCGACTTAGGCCGATGCGCAGCACAGCCGGCTGCCCGTGGTGCCGTGGCAGCCGTTCGCATCGACCCTGCTGGTTGACGTTGACATCGATGTGCGCATACATGCTCACTGTGTGGACCACAAGCTCACATACGAGGGGGTCGAATGGGTAGCGCAGATGGGCTTAATGGAAAATCATAACCTCTGGTGGCGAGTGGTGAGAAGATCGGCGAGGCTTCTGTGGAGGACGAGAACTGTTTACGTGTCTCTATAAATGTCGACGTACTGTATACGAGGGCGGCCACGCCGACGACACTACTGCTGAAGCTGATGTGACCGACATCTCCTACGAAGCAATGGACTCCACTAAAGCCGTTGTCTCTGAGAACGCCACGCGGAATATATTTCGGTGGCTGCGTTCAGATGGGTGGGCACGGCACGAGAAGGCGATCTGGGAACACGCTTGGTTTCTCGAGGAGGAAGACGAGGAGGAAGTGCAAGGCGAAAGAGGAGAAGAAGATGGAAGCAGCTTCGCGGACAAAGATGAAGATGCAGGTTTTATTGAGTCTTGGCTCTGTGAGCTGCCACGGCCCAGAGCCGAATAGTAGGATGATGCCACTCGTGGTATCTTGCAGTACCTGAGAGCCAGCCATTTCTCGCTGTCGAATTTACCGCTGACAGACGTGCTTTGAAGCCGCCGCCGTCGATGGCCCATCGCCGGGTGCGCAGAGCTGCAACGAGTATAAACAGCAGGCAGCCCCCCACAGGTGTCGCTTCCCAGATTCTTGGCAACTTCACTTGAGCTGCATTGACTCACATAGTTTCTTGTGTCTCCCGCCTTACCCATAACAGTAACTACCCGTAGTACGAGGACCATCGATGTTAGGACTGCCTTTCCGCGGCTAAGACCTGTCAGGTTTGCAGCTGTAGCCACGGCACGCGAATCACGGGCCGCGGTGGAGGCCGTCTTCAGAAGGTAACCACGGCTAAGGCATCGACTGCAAAGGCTATAACCGCGGCCGTAACTAAGGCTAGCACTGGCCAAGACCAAAAGAAACTTGGGAGAGGGGGAGAAGGGTGCAGTAGGTGCTGATGTTTTAACCCTTTACTCCATACTGCTCGATACTCGGTCAGAGTTATCACCAAACATAAAAAAGGATCTCCGGTTGAAGAACAATACACTGTGTCCCCCCCCTCCCCCCCCCGGGAAAAAAAACTTTAGTTGGACGTCTGCTCAAACTTGACTCAGCCTTACGTCTCCTTGGCGCTTATACAAAGAACATTGGTGCCACAGTCTCGCTGTCCTGCCGTCTGCCTCGCATGACGAAGCCAGCAGCCTCCATCAGCATGGAGTGTCCCATGACTTCCAGTTGGTTCCTCGTCTAGGCTACTTGTGCGTACAGCCTCCTCACTGCTGTGGCCGGCCCCGTACGAGACGTCGCACCCACGCTTGCCCCCTTGGGTGAAGATACCCCGTCGCTCGCGGCTTGGCACGCCGTCACGCGGCGTTTGTTTCTTTTTGCGGTCTTGGGTGTGTTGTTTGTGACGCCGTGGGACTTTGTACAGGCCGGCCTCGCAGATATGAGGTACAGACCCGCTTCTTCTCCGCATTTTCGACATTGTGACTCTGTGACCTGTGCCTCTGCCACTTCTCTGCCTTTCTCCACAATCTCCTCGTCTGATAAAGGGACTGTCAAATTTGGCCTCCTCTCTGTCCCGGTGGCACGACTGGCGGTAGTCAAGCGCTCTGCAAGGCCGGGCACAATGACGTCAAGCCTTTTCGTGTCAACAGATTTGATGAGAAATAGCAGACAAGAAACAGAAGACAAGATGTGGGTGGGAGGCCTGTCCCCCTTTCTACCCGGCCATCGCCAACGCCTCCCATCCGGTCGAGAACCACCAGTGCACCCCGGGGAAAGCTTTTCAAGCCGGCGCTAGCTCCTCCTCCCTCTCCTCCTCCGTCGATACTGTGTGGGAGATGTGAGGAGTTGCGGGGTAGTCGTACTGTTCCTTCGCGGCTTGGCGGCTTGGCAGGAGCTTGCTCTTCCCCATACCCCAGATCTTGTCTTTTATCTCGCCTTCCTGGGGTACCGAGCTTCACGATGCAATAATGGCTGCGGAGCGGAAAAAGACCGTCCGCTATACATCACCCCCGGCCTCCATCCGGTCCAGTGCCAGGGGCGGTGGATTGCCGCGGATGTTTTTCTTTATTCCCTTTCTTTGCTGTCCTTTGGGAGCGCCGTGTATGACAATGTTGTAGGCCGCCCTACGCTGTGGAATGGCGGTATATAAATGAGAATACTTCCATCCCGAGCCAAGATATACCAATGGCCAGTCAGTGCCCCAGATTTGAGAAGAAGAAGCTGTTATTGCCGTGCAGCTTGTCGGTTGTAGCTGCTCACCCACTGCCGCCAACCTAGGATCACCACATATCCCCTGGGGCTTCTCCCGTCCTCTTTTTTTCTCTTATTGCTGCTCCGCCTCGTAGGCCCTGCACTCTTTCACAGTCGCCATGGCGGACCGCACGTCCATCGGCCCGACGCCCTCCGAGAAGCTGTCGCACCAGGAGGAAGTTATCTGCGATGAGGTCGCCGAGTATCGCGTTGAGGAGTCTGGCCGCTTGACAAAGCAGGGCTGGTTTGGTATAGGGGTAAGGCAGACATGAAGAGGACAGTGAATGCACCTTTGTCCGTGTGTGCTGCATCGTTTTGCTGATAACAGTGGCCGTTCTTCTACACCTCCGAATTATAGGCCCTCTTGGTTTCCTACAATGCCTACCTCTACACGCTGCAGATGCCACCGGCCGTGTTGGCGTACATCAACGCCGACCTCGGTCCCAATCCCAACTACATCTGGATTACAATCAGGTAGCCCCCCCCCCCCCACCTCGAGCCGACGGCGACAAAGGCGATGCAATGGCAAGCTGACATGGAACAACCGACAGCTGGAACCTTCTGGCTGCCGTCGTGGTGACGGTCAGCGGCCGTCTGGCCGATATCTTTGGCCGCCGCTATTTCATGATTGCTGGTGCCGCGATGTCAACGATTGGCGCGATCATCGGCGCCACGAGCCACTCCATCCCGGCCATGATCGCCAGCGGTGTGATGTTCGGCCTGGGCGGCGGCATCCAGGAGATGGTCTTCTCGTGCATGCAGGAGATGGTACCCAACAACCTGCGCTTCATCGCGCTGGGATGCTTTGAGTTCAGCAACCTGCCCGCCATGTTTGCGCCGCTGATTGCGTACGCCTGGATCGCGCACCTCAGCACGGGCTGGCGCACCATCTACTACTGGTGCATCGCCTGGGAGGGACTCGCCACGATTATGCTCTTCTTCTTTTACTACCCGCCTAGCTTCAGCACCAAGCACCGCGTCGACGGCGAGACGTGGTTCCACCTCGTCTGCCAGCTCGACTACGTTGGCCTGGTCGCCTTCACGGGAGCATCGATCTTGCTGTTGATGGCAATCAGCTGGGTATGTTTTTGCTCTTATATTTTATATGGCACACTCTGGCACGGATGCAGCTAACAAACATGCAGGGCGGCACTCTCCACCCCTGGAAGAGTGCGATTGTGATCGCGCCCATCGTCGTCTCCGGTTCTCTCTTTATCTTCCTCGGGTTCTGGGAGGCGTATGCCGATCTGAAGCACCCGATCTTGCCGCCTCGTCTGTTCCGGCGTGTACGAGAGTACGTCCCTAATGCTCCAACGTGGGATTTTTATCCGAGAGACCCCTTCCCCTTTACTGACGGCCTCTCCTCTTCGCCAGATTCACGACTGTCCTCGTCGTCAGCTTCGTCACCGGCATGCTGTACTACTCCAACATGACGCTTTGGCCGCGTGTTTCGGCTCTGCTCTTCCTGCCGCCCAACAACACCATCATGCGCGGCCTGTACGCCAACCTCACCAGTTTCAGCACTACGCTGGCCGGCGTGTACTTGATTTCCGTCGGCCCATGGGTGCGCCACGAGCGATGGCAGTTGGCCGGGTTGCAGGTCCTCCAGACGGCCATGGTCGGCGGCATGTCGGCCATCTCGCTCAACTCCAAGGCGCGGTCGATCCTTTTCACCTTGTTAGGCAACGCCGCGGCCACGTCCACGTCGGTGATGACGCTGGGCACCATCAGCCTGCTGCTGGATGACCAAGCTGATATGTAAGTTGTGGCGAGAGCAAGCGGGTGTATTCCGAGTTGGGGGTTGTTGTTTTAGTCTACGTTAACCACTGACATGATAACGCGGCGTCACAGTGGCGTGGCTGTCGGTCTCACCTGCACGGCGCGGCTCATCGGTGGTGCCATCGCCAATGCCATCTACACGGCCATCTACACCAACCGCTACAAGTCGCAGATCCCCGAGCAGCTTCACAAATATGCCGACGCCGCACATTTTGAGGGTTCCTTCCCGGCGCTGCTCAATGCCACCACCAAGAACACGGCCGCGGCCTACGCCGCGGTGCCGGGCATCACCGACGCTGTCATCACGGCCGCCGAGACTGCCGTCAAGGTCGCTTACATCCACTCCTTCCGCATCGTCTACTATGTCGCCATCGCCTTTGGCGTGCTCTCCATCATCTGCGCCCTCACGACCCGGTCCGTGCCCGCCGACCGCAAGACCAAGACGCGTGCTGTCACCATGGAGAACGAGAAGGGAGTAGAGGGTGTCGCCGAGCGGGCGGCGGTCTGAGCCGCGCTCCCCCACTGACCCCCTCTACTTGGCCTAGCCACGTTCAAGAAAGACATGTATTGTCGGCCGGCGTCTGTCTACGATGGTGGTAGTCTAAAGGACACTTCGACTCCAAGATGGCACGTGCTGCCGCAGGCGTGCTAGACGAGACAACATACCAGGAAAGAGAAACATACATGATAATACTTTTATGTGCAACCGATACGTACGTGACTCAAAGTAGACGAGCATATCGTTGAAGACTGTGATGGCGGCTGTCTTCACTCTCAGGCAAAGGGTGGCAGGGCGGTCTGGCAGCGCCGGCGCTTACCGGAGTGCTCATTGTAGGAAACGGGAGAAGAAGCACGGCACGCCTATGATGTCCAAGAAATAGATGGGAACATGCCGTGTTTCATCTTTGGTCTGGCCAGGCCAGGCCAGGCCTTGCGCCAACAGACGTTATTTTTAGGCAGCGAGGCCGGCCTGGCTAACTGGGTGGCCCACTGTTGAGGCCCTCTCTTCCAGTGGGCTGGCCATACAATAGTGGGGCGGCGGTTGCTGCCGGGCGCGACGCCTATTAAGCGCTGGCTGCTGGCCGTTGGCGTCCAATCGCTCGCTGTGAGACGGCCACAGTAGAAACGCACACGCCACGCTCGTTTTAGGTCTGGGGCGCAGAACGATTCTCCCCATGTTTTCACTTGTTCTCTGACTCCTTTGACAGTCTTCGTCTGTCGGTTACCGTTCTGTCCTGTCTCGTCTCCGTCATCCATCTCTTGCTCTTGAGGGCCCGTGGTCCTGCAGCCTTCGGGGCAAAGGCGCAGACGCGAGATGGAGAGTTCAGCTGTCGAAGCTTGCTTTTCTCCAGCGTTCCGTCTTCATGCATGTCTTTATCCCTCCCTCCTGTAACTTGTATGAGGAGACCGGCCTGTGCACGCTGTTAATGTCCACCGGTGGCGGGTTTTGCGTCTTTTGGTGCTGCGATGCATTTTCGATGTTGCCCGATCTACTCGTTCTTTTCTTCTCGCCGCCTTCCCGTTCCCTCCCTCTCGTCTACCATTCCATCCGTCCCACAGACTGCCTATTGGTCGTAGCTCTCCTGCGCTGGCCTGGCCAAAGCAGGCCCGGCCCCTCCCCCTCTGATTCGTTGGTGCTGTTCGGTGCGCCCCCGGTTTCGTGGGCTCCCCTGGCCTCCCCGGGTTTGCTGATCGACTGGCCACCAGACGTTGGTACCAGAAGCTTGGAAAGTAACCAAAAACAGACGGAAGCAAAACAACAGAAAAAAAATGACAGCCGCTGCACTGCCACACAGGGCTTCTGACCAGAGCAAGCCGCGGCGGAACAAGGCGCGGCTGGGCGTGCTTAGTCGGCGCATAAACAGACAGTTGGAAAGCCCCTGCAGTGGCAAAGTCGCAGACACAGGCGTGTCTCCAAAGTCTTTCCTCTGGCTGCTTGTCACGAGCTGCAGCCTGCAAGCCGAGCATGGCATCGCCTGGCCTCCAACCTGCGTCATGGCTCGGCAGGCTGGAGACACTTTCGTCACGGGATGCCGGGCGACGGCAGGCGTGAGAACCCCAGAACGTCAGAGAGGACGCAACGCCTTTGCTGGCCTATTCACGAACCGCCAATTTGCATGCTGAATGGGACGCAGCCGCCATTGTCGATTGTGAGCGCTCACTCTAGGATAGTATGTGGGGCCGTGTCGCCCTACCCAGCGCGCAAAGTGCCTCGGCGCAGTCTGATTGGCTGGAACCCACTTACACCCCCCCTGCGTTTACACCCCCGCCTCGCCCTTTGAGGGCCCGCGCAAACAAAGGCCCCATCTGCCTTTTGCAGGCGAAGGACGGCCTGCCCTGCTCGCCATTGACGACCGTTCATTGACGACGCTTTGAAACGCGCGGGCACGCTTCGGGGTGGTGTCGTTGCTGTTGCTGTGTGTGTGCTTGTTTGTGTTTGCTTTGCGCCCTTGGCATTGCTCTTTGTCTTTTCTTTTTCTTTCTTTGCTCCCCCCCTCTCTCTACTGCTCCTCCAGTATTTCTTCCTCCCCTGCTCCCTTTGTCATCACTCCCCCCTCCTGGTCCCTCGCCGTTTAATATCGACACCTCACTCTTGGGACTCCTGACTCGCCGCACCTTCTCTGCTTTCTTCTCCATCTCTCTCCTAGCCTTTTCTTCTTCGTTGTCTGCTGGACAGTTACCTCGTTTCTTTCCCGTCGTTTTCTGAAAAGCCGTTTCTCCTTGTCCTTCTTCTTTATCCCCCCCTCCCTTTCTTCTTCTACTCTTTCTTCTTCTCCTGTTTCTCCATCCTTCTTACTTCTCTTTTGTTCTCTTTCCCCTTTCTCCTTTCAAGCCTCTATGCTCATGGTTTGACACCGTCCGGCTTTTTGATATCCTTCTTTACCCCTCGTTGTTACTTCCCCCCTTCTCCCAATATTATCACCTACAAGGCATTCTTATAAGACTTTGACTGTCCGGACAGACTCTTCTCTGCTGCCGCCCTTGGCTTTCATTCTCCCCCTTCCTCCCGCTTCTACAGAATCTCATACACTACCAGCTCCCATTACACCTGCACGTCTCTGGACGGACCGGCGCCATCCAGCAGCATCCCTTCTCCTCACCTCCCATCTCCTCCCTCCACCGCCCGCCATGGGCCTCTTCCAACCACAATCGGACGCTCCGCCGTACCCTGGCGTCCCAGCATCCCTCCACCATGACTCGTTTGAGATGCAACGCGTCAAGTTCGGCAGCGACAGCGACGACGATGCCTCCTCTCGACCACCGCCACCGCCACCACCACCACAGCAGCACTACGACTCTGCCGGCGACATTACGCCCTACCTCGGCCTGCGTGCACGCCTCTCCCAGGTCTGGCTCAACCGCTGGACCGTGCTGCTCCTGCTGGTGCTTGTGCGCGTGCTCATCCTGATCAGCAGCCTCCACGACGACATTGACAACGCCCAGACGCAGGCGCTGTCCGCCTGTACAAAGGTCGAGGACGTCGGCAGCGCCATGGCCTCGATGCCGCATTATTTGAGCGTGGGCGTCAACGACCTGGCCGCTACCGGCATCTCCAAGACCGTCCAGGGTATGGTCGAGCTGCTCGGCATGATCCTGACCGGCATCGAGCAGCTGGTGCTGTTCGTCATCAACTTCTACATCGGCACCTACGTGTGCCTGACCTCCGCCCTCATCCACGGCGGCCTGGACGTGGGCATCGGCGCCGCCGACGAGGTCACCCAGGCCATAAACGACGTCATCGACGGCATCACCTCCACCCTGAGCAGCGACGTGAGCAGCGTGCAGGACACCATCAACGCCGCCTACTCGACCATCGCCTCCGCCTCCAGCATCTTTGGCGACACCATCACGGCCCCGACCATCGACCTGTCCGGTCCCATCGACGACCTCAAGAACATCAGCGTCGACGACTCCAGCTTTGTCAAGACCCTCCTCCTCCTCAACACCACCATCCCCACCTATGACGACGCCGAGAACTTTACGCGCAACGCCATCTCCATCCCCTTCAAGGCCGTCCGCACCGTGCTCAACAACACCTACGGCGCCTACACCTTTGACACCTCCGTCTTCCCCGTCGCCAAGAAGACGGCCCTGACCTTCTGCTCCGGCAACGACACCATCACCAGCTTCTTTGCCGCCCTCTTCAAGCTCGCCGACCACGCTCGCACCATCTTCATCGCCGTGCTCGTCTTGCTCGCCGTGCTGGCCTGCGTGCCCATGACGGTGCTGGAAATCCGCCGCTACCGCAGCCAGCAGCGCCGCGCCCGCGCCCTGGCCCAGCACGCCTACGACCCGATGGACGTGGTCTACATTGCGTCGCGGCCCTACACCGCCGGCGCCGGCATCGCCGTGGCCGCACGCTTCTTCCGCCCGGGGAAGCGCCAGCTGCTGGCGCGCTGGGCGTGGGCCTACGCGACGTCCTTCCCTGCGCTCTTTGTTTTGTCGCTCGCCGTCGCCGGCTTCATGTCGTGCGTGTGCCAGGCGGTGCTGCTGGCCGCCGTGCGCAAGGAGGCGCCCGCGCTGACGTCCGAGGTGAGCAACTTTGCCGACAACGTCGTCAGCACCCTCGAGAGCGTGTCCACGACCTGGGCCAACGACGCCAACGCCGTGCTGCTCGGCTTCCAGGACGACATCAACAACGACCTGCTCGGCTACGTCGTCAACGCCACGACGGCCGTCAACAACACCCTCAACGTCTTCACCGACGAGATCGCGAGCGGCATCAACGCCGTCTTCAACGGCACCGTGCTGGACAACACCGTGCAGCAGATCGTGCGCTGCCTCATCGGCATCAAGGTCGACACCATCGAGGAGGGGCTCACCTGGGTCCACGACCACGCCCACGTCGCCCTGCCCCAGTTCCCCAACAACACCTTCTCCGTCGGCGCCGCCGACTCCATCGCCAACGACAGCAGCCTCACCTCCTTCCTCGCCGACCCGGGCAGCGTCACCACCGACGACATCACTGCCGCCGTCGACAAGATCGTCGCCTTTTTGCACAACAGCCTCGTCCAGGAGGCCCTCATCTCCACCGCCCTGCTGCTCATATTCGTCGTCGTCGTCCTCCTCGGCGTCGTGCGCGCCATGGCCGGCATGCTGCGCCCGGAGCGCACCCGCGGCGACGGCGGCCAGCGCTACTACTACCCAGGCAGTGGCGGCGGCAGCGGCAGCGGTGGTGGCGCGGCCGCCGCGTCGTCCGACATGCCCTCCATGGCCGTGCGCGGCGGCAACACCGGTCGCCACACGCCCCCCTTCTTCCCGCGCTTTGACGGCGGTGTCGAGACCGCCGCCGCCGACGACGCTACGGCCGCGCGGGAGCGCGATGAGAAGCTCGTCAAGGCCTTGCCGGCCCACAACGTGGGCCGCGTCGTCTACGAGAAGAAGGGCCACTGGCGTGGCAGCAGCTACGGCGACTTGGACGACGCAGGCGGCCGCTAGGACCGGCCGCCGCAGTACTCGCCGCCGCCGCCGTCGTCGCCGTCGGGGCTGCGGGCCAAAGTCGAGCCACGGCTGCTGTGCTGATTCCGTGTCGTTTTGTTTTCCCCTTTTAATTTCTTCTTCATTGTGCTCTCCTTCTTTATTTCCTTCCTTTGCGTTTCCGCCTTCTTTGTTTCTTTCTTGCTGTCCCCAGTCTCGCCATCGTCGCATAGCGCTTCCCCTTCCAGTTGAACCGGTTAGACATCACTCGCATTCGAGCCCATTTGTTTTCTTTGTCCTTTCTCCCCCTTTCTCTCTTTTGTCCTCCGATCGGCATGTATCTTGGCGTTCTCATTCAGGAATATGCGGTCTCTTGGAAACAACAGCGGTATGGTCCGTCTCGTTCTGGCCACTTTCTCCCTCTCTACGCGGTCTCTGCCTTTAGAGAACATATCCCACTGCGACGCTCGGGCAGCAGTTTAATGCACAATAAAACAACATGACATCAGATTGTACAGCGTGAAGGTCTTTGCTTATTTTCGTGGTATTCATACATGTCTCCTTCAGAACAAAAATGTTACAATAGTGCGCAGGCCCCAAGTCTCCGCCCGGCCATTTCTATGCCGCCTTCTTGCTGTCCGTCTCCTCCATGAATCCCTCTTGTGGTGCCATATCAAACAGCTCCTCGTCGTCAATCATCTGCTGCGTCTCGGCGGCCTCGCCCGCGTCGAGCGCAGCACCCTCCGCTTCTGCAGCGCCTGCGGCTTCCGCAGCTTCCGCAGCAGCCAGCAGCCCCTCCACCGGCAGCCCCAGCGCCTCCCGCTCCCGACGGAATCGCTCCTGCACTACCGGCGTCTGCATGATGCGCCACCGCAGCCGCCACCCCCACGGCCCCAGCTCGGCAATGCGCGCCGGCTTTGACCCCAGCAGATACGCGTCCAGCCCGCCGACCTTGTCAATCGTCCGCAGCACACGCGTGTTGACGCGCGTGCGGATGGAGATGCCTAGCGACTCCGAGTAGAGCCGCTTCTCCTGGATGTTGGGCCACCACTTGCGGCGCGTCTTCTGCGGGTTGATAATCTCCGTCTCGCGCGACACCGTGTTGCCGAACTGGATGCGCGCATTGCCGTACAGGCCCTTGTTGGCCTGCTTGAACACCTGACGGTCGCCGTACGGGTAAGGGGGGATGTCGGGCCGCCGCGCTGTCGGCGAGGGGATGGCGGGGCCCTCGGCCGGCACGGGCTGCCTGTAGGTGCGTATTTGTGTGCGGTGCAGAGGGCGGCAGAAGACGGCTGGTGGCTGCTGCGCGGGGAGGAAAAAGGATGCGGCTGCCCGGCTCGATGCCGAGGAAGAAGCTGCAGAGGTGGACAAAGCGGACGAGGCTCGGGGCGAGCAAGAAGAAGCCAGCGTCGCCGCCCGCCAGGCGAGGAACGGCGGTGTGGACGACATGGGTGCCGGTGGCCGAGCGGCACGAGCGCTGCTCGGGGCGCGAGTACGTGAGTGTATGCGGTTCGTCGGCGAGCACTGGTGGTCGCTGCGTTCGGCGAGGGCGTGTGTTCTCGGCGGCCTTCGTCGTTTCTACAAAATGAAAGCTCCCAGCAAAATTTCGGGAGCTGGGGAAAATTTGCGTGCCAGTTCCGTTATCGTAGTGCCAGCGGGCCCCACTATTTGACGGGCCGGCAGCAGCCCGCCAACCAGCTGCTAGCCTGCTGTTGACAAGCACCACGCGTTGATTGATGTCTACAGTCTTGTGCAAATGACAGGGTCGGTCCAGGGACCTCGTTTTCTCAACAATGTTTATGAAAACCCCCCGGAAGGAAAATACCAAAGTCACTGTACCAATTCCAGGATGCTCCCTCCGGTCGAAGAGGCTGTTCTGCAGAACAATCCCGATTTTGCCGCGCTCTACACGACCCTCACCACCGTGATCCTCAACCCGGACGGGTCAACAAAGAACGGTGCTGGCGCCAAGGAACGGACGGCCGTTAGAGACGTAAGTTTCTTTCTTCTTCTGCTTTTCTCTAGACTCGAGGATCTCTACAGCCCCTGTTCTGACTTTGAAATAAAGGAAGCCAGAAATGTCCGGATGCGGGCGGCGAAGAACCACTTGCTGGCTCTCGCGCTATCCACCGCCACGCCTCCTGCGCCCACAGCAGCAGCAGCAGCAGCATCGGCCTCGTCGTCTACGGCCGCAACGGATGGCCGGCAGGGCGTCGCAGCACGGAGGCTAGCGCGCGCTGCTGCACGGCCACAGCAGCTGCCGCAGTTGGCTCCGCCGCTCTCTAGGACGGCA
Source organism: Ophiostoma pallidulum (assembly GCA_019925425.1). NCBI lineage: Eukaryota > Fungi > Ascomycota > Sordariomycetes > Ophiostomatales > Ophiostomataceae > Ophiostoma > Ophiostoma pallidulum. Next base: position 51,170 of record JADHKO010000148.1, read on the forward strand.
AGCGATCTGCCGCCCGAGCTGGCGGATCTGCTGCTGCTGCTGCCGTCTCTGCTGCAGCTCGCCGATGGAGGCGATAGTGGTGGTGTTAGTGTTGGCAGTGGCCAGGCCATGTCGTCTCCGCCACCACTGTCTTCGGCAGACCTCGAGAGCCTCTTGTCGAGCCCCCCCTTCACTTCGCTGCCCGCGCACCTCCCGCGCCTCGGCGCGCTCGTATCCGAGTCCCTGCAAACATTCGCGCTGGGCGTCGCGCGCGTTGCGCACCCGTCGACGAACCCGTCGTACCTGCACCGCACCATCCCCGCTCTGCCGGCCCACGCTGCCGCGCTACAGAAAGCCGTGGCCGAGACCAAGGCCAAGCTGGCAGCCTCGCGCCACACGGCAGCCACGGGCCTGCTGGAGCTGCTCGGCCAGCAGGCCGCCGCCATGGCAGCGCTACTGCGCACCATCGAAGCCAAGCACGGGCCGATTGCGCGGTCGCTGGAGCTGCGCGCGGCCGAGGTGGCGCTGGATGCGGAGGCGGCCGCTGTCAATGCGCAGAGCACGCGGGCGTCAGCGCGGACGGCGGTGTATCCCCCGGACGCCGAGCGTGCACTGCGGAACTATGCAGTCCATCTGAAAGACAGCAAGATGCGGCTGGAGGAGGCCTTGCGGGAACGGAAGGCGCTGCTAAAAGACTATGGTGTGGACGTGGACGAGGATGGAGGCGACGGAGCAGGCGCCGGAGCCGCCGCCGCCGCCGCAGCAGCAGAATCGAAAGGGGGGCGGGGAGCAGCGAAGAGTGACAAAGGCCGCACAATGCGCGAGATGGCACGCGTATACCGTGAGATGGGACAGGAGGTGCAGGACGTCAAAGGGGATCTCGCGCGGCTGGGCCGAGCGTGAAGGGGCGAAGAAGGGAAGCGCAGAGTTATGATTCATGAACTGTCCTCTCAAAGCAACGCAGCGAGCAATGAATGACGTCCAATGAAATGTGAGGCCGAAGATGGGAACGGCATCGCCTACAGAAATCTACCTAGTAGAGATATTTCAACTGCTCGCCCCCGTATACCCTTGTGCATCAGCACACCGTCAGGCCGATAACGATGAGGACGCAGACACCGGCAATAGTCATGGCGGCCCGGAACGAGCACTGACCGCAACGCAGCTACGGCCCGTAGGTGCACCGCTCGCCACGTCGGCGGCGGTGGCGGCAACGAGTGAGGCGGTCGAGTACGAGGCGGGCCTGGAGGCCGTGACTTTGTAGATAGTACCGACACAGGTGGGACGCCGCATCGGCGCCGCCACGACGCAAATGGATTTTGTTTATCCAAAAGACTATTGGGCGACGACCGTGACGAACAGTTGCGCCAGCGTCACTGGCTTGGCCCGGGTGCTTCGCCAGCAATCCGCCACCATCTATCTGCCCTGGCTAAGCGAAGTAAAAAGCCATCTGTGTGTCTGGGGCGGTATCGACTGCCGACACCAGGGTCCTGCAAAAACATCTGTATTTATTGCACAATGTGGACGAGAGGAGACGGTGCCCGCATATGTTGTGCCTTACAGACAGGGTGAAACGGCGATCAGCAGTGTCCGCAATGGGAGCCCAAGCTAACCTTGACAAGTAAGCTTGGCAAGGCTGGGCCACACAGGCGTCGGCCCCGGCCGTGTCGTTGGAGGAGACGCAGTGGGGCACAGCGAATGCCTGCCATGGAGCTTCCACCGTCCTCCCAACCCATCCCACTTCCATTTTCGAAGCTGTCTTGCGAAACATCACCGACTGTCCTGTCATTTCTACGGTTACAACAGCAGCAACCCCCCCAAGCGCAGCCGTGAATGACGACGAGGCATAAACTAAAGAGGCTGTTTAGGGTGGCAGGCGGCGGCGGCGGATCTCATGTGGACTCAGCTCCCCCCTCTGTTCACAGCAGCGGCGGCGCCGTCGGCCAGGTGGAGTGCATCAGAGGCAGCACGCCCCCCCCGGCCCCTCCCGTCACACAGACCGGGTACAACACGGTTGGTGAAGACACGCTGCCCACAACTCTGTCGCTCTGGGACCGCGCATACGAGGCCCTCAAAGCGGACAGCGCCGAGTTGGTGAAGGACTACGAGGACTTGCTTGAGAAGGAAGGCCAGGCGCCAGATGTGGCAGCCCCCAGCAGCCCCGGCGCCGGTCGCCGTGCCCAGCTCGAGGCCGTTATCACAAAGGGCCTTCGCCGTCTGGACGAGAAGAGTGTGAAATACACCATCGCCGGCCACGAGTTCAGTCTGAAGAGCCAGATCGCCGATGCCGCAAAGCTGGTTCTGTGGGCAAAGGACTGGGTCGGCGAGGCGGTCAAAGCATCGCCCGAAGCATCCGTCGCTTGGGCCGGCGTCTGCCTTGTTCTGCCGCTCCTCACCAACCCCAAGACGGCGGCCGAGGCCAACAGCGACGGGTTTGTCTACGTCACCACGCGCATGCGCTACTACGCCGCCCTCGAGCCGCTGCTGGGCCGGCTCGGCCAGAACGCCGGCGTCACGGACGCGCTGTTCGCAGAAGCCACCGCCAACCTAGTCGACCTTTACCGGCACATTCTCGCGTTTCAGATGCGGAGCGTCCTGCGGTTCTACGAGAGCCACCTCAAGGGCTACGTCAAGGACACCTTCCTGCCCAAGGACTGGAAGCAGATGCGGCTCGACATCGAGGCGTGCGAGGCAACCGTCAATGGCGACCTGGCGCAGACGAATACGTTCGTCGCGCGGCAGGAGCTCGAGAGCCTCAACACGACGAGCATGGGCATCCTGGCCATGGTGGAGGGTCTCTTTGACGTCACCAAGACGCAGCTGGCGATGCGACAAGAAGATGCCCGGCAGCGGCTGTCGGACGAGAGGCGGCAGTGTCTACAGGTGTTTTACCTGACGAACAACGACGAAAGGGCCACATACGAGGCGTTCAAGGGCCGCGTGGAGGAACGCATCGAGGGAACGTGTCTGTGGTTCCTCGAGAACGACCGGTTCCAGCAATGGCTGACGCAGGAGTCGGGCCCGCTCCTGGTGTCGGCGGACCCCGGGTGCGGCAAGTCGGTGCTGGCCAAGTCGCTGATCGACAACGAGCTGGCGCAGCAGTCCACCACCATCTGCTACTTCTTTTTCCGCGACCAGCTCCAGAACCGTGTCTACCAGGCGCTGTGTGCGCTGCTGCACCAGCTCTTCTCCCAGCTCCCCGACCTCGTCCGACATGCCATGCAGCCGTACGCGGAGAAAGGGTCTGGTCTTGTCTACTCGACCGAGTCGCTGTGGGCAATCCTCAATGACGCCGTGCGCGATCCCGAGGCAGGCTCGGTCACGATCGTCTTGGATGCACTCGACGAGTGTGCGCCCGCCGAGTTTGAGAGCCTGATGCGGAATGTGGAGAAGCTGTTCTCGGGCCGCACCCGTCCGCAGCTGCGCCTGTTCATGACTGCCCGTCCGTACAGGCAGATTGTGTCCGAGTTTCGGCACCTCCTGGAAAGCTTTCCGCACGTTCACATCCCCGGAGAGGACAGCTCCGAGGCCATCAGCCGCGAGGTCAGCCTCGTCGTCGAGTACCGAGTTGCGCAGCTAGCCCAAATAGAGAAGCTGACAGACGAGGTCAGGGACCGCTTGAGACAGAGGCTGCTCGCTGTGCCACACCGCACATACCTCTGGGTGTACCTCGTGTTCGACTACCTCAAGGTCGAGGGCTTCAAGCAGACAAAAAAGGGCGTGGATGCAGTCCTGGATATGCTTCCGACGACCGTCAACAACGCCTACGAGCGGATCCTCAGCAAATCCAAGCAGGAATCGATCGTTCGGAAGATTCTGTGCATTGTCTTGGCGGCGACCAGACCGCTGACGCTGCAGGAGATGAGCATTGCCGTGAGCATGGACGATACCATCGACGACACGGTGCCATCCCGCGCAGTGCGGGACATCGATCTGGAGGACGATGAGCGCTTTGCTGACCGACTCAGGACGACGTGTGGGTTGTTTGTCTCTGTGTACCAAGGCAACGTCTTTTTCTTGCACCAGACCGCTCGGGAGTTCCTCCTCGGCACGGATTTGCGGACGCCATCGCCATCGCCACCTACCTTGTCCGGGCAGCGCTGGCAAGGTTCCATTACTAACCGCGACGCGCACGCGCAACTTGCCACGCTCTGCATGCTCTACCTGACCATGGACGACGCCGGTGTGAGCGATCTTCCACCGGACAATGGCTACCAAGCACTGTTCGACTACGCGGCGGACAAATGGTGCATGCATTTCCGCGAGGCTGAGATCCGCGTTGACGATGCTGTTTTTCCTCTCGCACTGCAGCTTTACGCCTCGAAACCGCTCTTTGCAAAGTGGCTAGGAGAGATCTTTGTGCTGTCTCCTCCGTCATTCGACGAAACTTTCATCCCGCTGTTGGTGGCATCATCGTATGGACAGGCTAGCATCGTTGCGGAATTGCTCGACCACGGCGCTGACCCCAATGTAAAAAGCGCCTTTGGTTCGTTAACAGCATTGTTGTATGCCGTCAGCAAGGGACACAAGGACGTTGTCAGAGAACTGCTCGCCCGCGGCGCCGACGTGAACTTGGCAGACGAAGACGGTTGCACGCCCTTGGCGTATGCCGCCCGTGAGGGATTCGAGGACGTTGCCAAAGTACTGCTCGCCCACGGTGCCGACGTGGACTTGGCAGACGAAGACGGCTGTACGCCCTTGGCGTGTGCCGCCCGCGAGGGATTCGAGGACGTTGCCAAAGTGCTGCTCGACCACGGCGCCAACATGGACGTGGCCGATACCAAAGGCTCGACACCGTTTTCGCATGCCGTGGCGCAAAGGTTCGATGTCATTGTCGCGCTTATGGGGCGGGCACGGTTGTGCGAAGACGACAAGGGGCAACAGAGCACAACCGCAGGCAAGGCTTAGCGAGAACAGTGGCCGGCCAGCCAGGCCTTCTTCCTTCTACATACTAGACATCAGTCAATCCAGGGGTCTTCCACACTGACAATACTGTCCGAAGAAAAACAGTGTCTGTGTTACCGGTAGTTGGCTGGCAGAGGCGGCTGGCATGAAAGAAGAAGGGAGGAGGTCGCGAAAAGAGGATGGAGACAGAGAGATAGAAAACGGGAACAAGAAGAGCACAATAGGTGATGAAAGCATCCACCGCCTCGTTTCTCTGACCTCGCCCACCATGTGCGGCGACAGTGTCGACCACCTCAGCAAGGCACTCATCCCCGATGTGTCCACTGCTGAGGTGGACAGTTTTGTTGTTGCGTCGATCCGAGGGGATGACAATGTCCGGCCGTCTGACAGTGCTGCACCGGCTGCGACCCACGCTCCACCGCCAGAAACGGCGCGAGCAGCAAAGACTCCAGCTACTGCTGCTCCTCTGCCATTTGCCCTTCCCCAGGAAACTGTCGTTATCAGGGCAACCGTCCTCACGTTTGCCGGTGGCAAGTTCAGCCCGGCCGAGGCCTTCGCTCTCCGCGGCGACACGGTCGTCGCAACGGGCACGATCGCCCAGGTCCGGGCAGCTGTCGTCCAGCCGGGGGCCCTCATCCGCGAGGTTGACTACGGCACCCGCGTCGTCACGCCTGGCTTCATCGACCCGCATGTGCACCTGATGATGACCGCGCTCACCGCAGACACCAAGCGCTTTGTGGACCTGACGTTCCCGGGCCTCCGCACCCGCGAGGACGCCCTGCACAAAATACAGCTGGCCGTGCAGGCGCGCGCGGCCGAGGCAGCGCTCGATGGCAGTGGTGCTCGCGTCCGCTGGATCGCCGGCTTCGGCTTCGACCCGTCGCTGGTGGCCGCGCACCCGGACCTGACCATCGACCTGCTCGACAACGTGTCCGGTGCGAGCACAGCCCTCTACATTATGAACCAGTCGGGCCACGTTGGCTACGTAAATACGGCGGCTTTCAAGGCACTCGGCGTTGGCGTCCGACCAGGCGAGCCGGGCTACCCAGCCGAAGACGCAAACTACCAGAAGAGCTAGGCCGACGGACGGCTCGCTGACGGGCCTCCTGTTCGCGGACGCCGTGGCCGAGGCCGGCAAGAACCTAGAAAAGCCCACGGCGGCGGCGGCACGCCGCGCCGGCGCCACATGCACCGCCTCGAGCACGTCACTGCAGACATCACACCGCAGCAGCTGGCGCGCGCCGCGCAGCTGGGCCTCGACGTGTCGCACCTGATTGCCCATGTGCGCCGCTGGGGCGACACGTTTGCGCGCTGGGTGCTGGACGCCGAGCGCGCCGCGCACCTGGACCCCGTGGCCGACGCGGTGGCCGCAGGCGTGACGTACTCGTTCCACAGCGACGCGCCCATCAGCGAGGCGCACACGCTGCAGTACGTCGAGACGGCAGCGAGCCGGGTGCTGGAGGCCACGGGCGCGGTGCTGGGGCCGGACCAGCGCATCTCAGTCGAGCAGGCCTTTGCAGGCATTACGTACAACGCAGCGCGGCAGCTCGGCCGGCTGGACGAGATCGGGTCGCTGGAGCCGGGAAAAAAAAGCCGACTTTGTCGTGCTGGACGCGGATCCGCGGACAGTCGCGGCGAGCCGCATGGCGTCGGCGGTCAAGATCCTGGAGACATGGGTGGGCGGCCGTGTTGCATACGCACCGGGCGATGTAGCAGCGAGTCGGGGCACCAAGCCTGCGGCAGACGAGCCTGTGGTTGGCTGAGCCCTGTATCTGTATATGTACGGAGTATCTTACAGCGACGAGCAGCGGCAGGCAAGGCAAGCGAGTGTCTGTGTTGCAGCGTCGTTCCGTCGTGCGGATCGCCGAGGTCGTTCCAGCTGTGTCCGAGTGCCGCCGCGTGGCTGCTGGAGCAGTGTCAGTCGTAGCCGTAGGAACTGCTCCGCTAGGCGCAAGGAACGCAATGCTGGTTTCAGGGTCCTCGGTGCTGTGATGGCTGGCCAGGCCCGCGATGTCGTTTCCGCGCACGCCCGTTGTCGTCTGCGGTGTTTAACGCACGCATCGGAGCCGAGCAGCCCAGGCAGTTGGGGGTGGGATGGTTCAGGCAGTTCAGGCCGCCCCAAGCTACAAAACAGGCAAGTGCAGCCCGCCGTGGGAACGCCTCTGGCTCCTTCGTGCCCTAACGGGCTCCGACGCTGCCCCCACCTGCGTCTGGGGATTGTGTCATGTGATTGGCCCAATCCCACAGTTAGGGCCACACCGGACATGCCTCGGCGACCGCAGGTCGCTTTAACCTGCCTGAAGACAGTGGCCGCCCGCAAATTTTGCTTCCCAGGCCAGTCTGCGGGTTTTTGTGCGCCAGCTGGACCGCCGCCTCAACCTCGTCCAGTCCATCCACGGCCTACGACGGCGGGCATTCGCGCGCCTGCGTCAATTCCCCCCTGCGATCGACTCACTCGTCCGCCTCCGCAGCAGTCCGGTTCTCTCCGCTCGTCCCTAGTTCCGTTTCCCCCTCGCAAGCCTTTCGTCCAGACGTCGCCTTTTATTTGGCCAGGCCCCTCGTCGCCGTCGCCGTCGTCGTCGTTGCCATTTCTCTGGTCTCTCGACCCTCGATTCCATCCTTTTCCCCTTTGCGCCTTGCTCTACCCCCCCCCCCCCCCCCCTCCTCCCCTTCCCCCCTCACAGCCTTCAACATGCTGTCCGTCCTGAGACTGTCGGCACGCCAGGCCGGCACCCGGCGGCTTGCGGCCTTTGCGGCCCCTGCCAGCCGCATGGCCTCGTCGTGGGCCAATGTGCCCCAGGGCCCTCCGGTAAGTTTCAGGCTGCCTCTGCACGCGTGGTGTTTCTTTGGGCGGTTGGGTGGTGCCGTGATGCTTTGTCGCCAAAGGTTGGGTATCGATCCGACTTCGGAGGGCAGCAGTGTCGGCGACGATCTCCCTGTCGCAGAAAAGAGGAAACAGGGGGGACAGAGATGACGGCACACAAGAAACAACCAGACCAGAAGAGCAGGGGAACAGGGGAGCACGGAAACAGGAGGGCATGGGAACAAAAGAAGGGACAGAATGGATGCAGAAACAACGCACGACAACAGGACAGCTCGCTAACTTATACTCTAGGATGTAAGTCACCTCCCTCCCTCAACCTCGGAAGAGCCCCGGGGCGGACGGGGGTCGTCGGTATATTGGGTGTGCTGTGGTTGCTGACCCGGCGGCTGCTGTGCTGCTTTTGCCATGGATATAGGCTATCCTCGGTAAGATTCCACCACCACGCTACCCTCTGGCAGCCTTCCCTGGCGCTGTACTGCGTACACTCCACACTGGCTGCGCCGCCCGCCCGCACGCCTGTGCGCTCTCCCTGGCCCCGCAGGCACGCTAATGACCTTCTTGCTCTCGACCCCCAGGTATCACGGAAGCGTTCAAGGCCGACTCGTTCGACAAGAAGATCAACCTAGGTATGGAGCTCGTCCTCCCGTCCCGTCCCCTCGTCCTCCCGTCCTCCCGTCCTCCCGTTCTAGCCTGTCGTGTCCTCCTCGCTTAGTGGGACCACGCGTATTCTCCTTGCCGACGTTGCATGGTTCCCACGCCACAAGACCTGCCCGTCCCCCCCTCTCCCCCTCCTGTCTCACCAACTGACACCTCCGCCTGTCCCAACATCCAGGTGTCGGTGCCTACCGCGACGATGGCGGCAAGCCCTACGTCCTTCCCTCTGTCCGCGAGGCCGAGGATAAGGTCATCTCCCAGCACCTGAACAAGGAGTATGCAGGCATCACCGGCCTGCCCGAATTCACCAAGGGCGCCGCCGAGCTGGCCTACGGCGCCGACAGCCCGGCCCTCGGCCGTCTCGCCATCACGCAATCCATTTCCGGCACGGGCGCCCTGCGCATCGGCGGCGCTTTCCTGGAGCGCTTCTACCCCGGCGGCGAGGGCCATGCCAAGGAGATCTACATCCCCACGCCGTCGTGGGCCAACCACGCCGCCGTCTTCAAGGACTCCGGCCTGGTCGTCAAGAAGTACCGCTACTACAACCCCGACACGATCGGCCTGGACTTCCACGGCCTGCTCGAGGACGTGCGCGCTGCGCCCAAGGGGTCCGTGTTCCTCCTGCACGCCTGCGCGCACAACCCCACGGGCGTCGACCCCACCAAGGAGCAGTGGGTCGACATCGAGACGGCCATCCGCGAGTCCGGCCACTTTGTCTTCTTCGACATGGCCTACCAGGGCTTCGCGTCGGGCGACGCCGCCGCGGACGCCTTTGCGCTGCGCTACTTTATCGAGAAGGGCCACCAGCCCGTGCTGGCGCAGTCGTTTGCCAAGAACATGGGCCTGTACGGCGAGCGCGTGGGCGCGTTCAGCGTCGTGTGCGCGGACGCCGCCGAGGCCAAGCGCGTGGACTCGCAGGTCAAGATTCTGGTGCGCCCGCTGTACTCGAACCCGCCGGTGCATGGCGCGCGCATTGCCGCCACCATCCTCAGCAACCCTGCGCTCAAGGAGCAGTGGCTGGGCGAGGTGAAGGGCATGGCGGACCGCATCATTGCGATGCGCAAGCTGCTGCGTGACAACCTGGAGGCACTGGGCTCGAAGCACGACTGGTCGCACATCACAAGCCAGATCGGCATGTTTGCCTTCACGGGGCTGACACCCGAGCAAATGAACGTCCTGGCCAAGGAGCACTCGGTGTATGCGACCAAGGATGGCCGTATTTCGGTGGCCGGCATCACCAGCGGCAATGTCGGCCGCCTGGCCGAGTCCATCTTCAAGGTGACTGGCTAGGTGCGGCACAAACATGGCTGGAAGAACGTGTATTGATGCGTCTGGGCACTACACGGGATGCCCAAATTCGGGGCTGGACGGCTGGTTGACACGAGCACAGAAAACCAAAGGCTAGATCTAGAACCACATCAGAAATGTAAAAAAATCTCATTCTTCGTTTTTATTGAGGCGGTACATATCTTGGGGCATATCTCCACTAAATAAAATCTATAACCAATAATATCGCCTTATTCAAACTCACCACGCGAAGGCATGAAGACGCTGCACACTACTACATCTACACCTTTTACATCGTAAAGCAGCGCGACATACAGAGATGTAATATATAATTAGAAATAAGGCACGCTTCGATATATGCTCCTAGTGAAGCTTGTACCTTGGCACCTTCGACTCTATGTTAACTGTTGCGGCCTTTGTAACGAATGTGTTTGGATTGAGGCGAATTGGCCAGCAGGCGATTTTATTGTGGGTCACGACTTACAGCGACGTACCGCCGTGCCCATAGCCCAAGCTCGTCTCTATTTAAAGGGCCAGGGCCCCAATTCCGGCCGCGGCCTCGGCCTCATTTTCCGGCGGCACCGCCGCCTCGTCCCCTGCCGCCACTGGCACCCTCTTAACGGCCGGCGTCATTGCCGCCGCCGCGTCGTCGGCGTCGGCGACCGCCAACGCTTCCTCAGCGAGGCGGCTGAGGGCGGCCGCCGCTTTCCGCGCGGTTCTCTCCCGCGCTGTTCGGCTGCGCGGGCACAAGTCTCAGCCTCCTTCTCGGTGGCGGCGGCCAGCGCTACCACCGCCTCCGCGTCTAGGCGTGAGGGCCTCTTCTGGGGCGGCGCCTCTTGGCGCCGAGCGTTCCGAGCGGCGAGGTTGCGAACCCTCCGTCTCTGGAAGGCTTCCTGTTGGCTACCACATTAGTACGTGACGATGTACACAGTTAGGACGTACAGGGGGTGTAAAGACTTACAGCAGATCTTTTCCCGGGCATTTTTCCGGTGCTCCTACTGCTGCTGCTGCTGCTGTTGTTGTTGTTGCCGTTGCAGCTGGCAGTTGCTGCTGCCGCCCTTGCCGTCGCCACCGTCGCTGTTGTTGTTGGTTGTAGTAGGAGAGGGAGAGGGACAAGGGGGGAGAGAAGATGGTGTGAAAAGGCGAGTGATCTTCTCGTCCGTGATGTTAGACACCTGGTCCTCGAACTCGCCAAGCTTGTCGGTTCAAGTTGGTATTTGGGGCGGATAACAGCTTATACTTATATGTTATAAATCTGCACTTTGCTTGACGCCAACCATCCGTCGAGGAAGGCCATGTCCTCCTGAATTGCTGTGGCCTACTCGAATAGAGTCCTCTTCACGACTGAATGGTGTTATTGTGCCAGTGCGAACAATAGCAAGGCAGATCCATTTACGATACAAACGCCCCGCTTTTCGGCACCTCATGTCGAGCTCAGGTGTTTTCTATTACAATCGAAATCTAGCTGACTTAAATGTAAGCATACACTCTGATGTACAGCTGTGAGGCCAAGCGTCCTCGGGCACACTGCTAGGAGGCGAAGCACAGTGATCTTATTGACAAGGCTCATTAAGGATTTGTCCATGCCACCGCAATGTATCAGTCGGCAAATAGCCCAGTTTTGTGGTGCAAGTAGCTCGTCCCTTTTCTGTCCTACGATTGTTTATCGGATTATCTTCACTGTGAGAGGCGCTTGCATTACATCTTTAAGAGCTAATCGAACCCTTTATTGTCATGAACTGCACTCCTTTCTATCATATCCCCCCCCCTTCTCCAGCCCTAACCATCAGACTCGCCGCTTCATCGGCACGAGGAGAGTGCAGGCCACAGTCACCACGCTCACGCCCAAAAGGAAGTACAAGCCCATGCGGCACGCCTCGTAGTAGATGGCCTGAACCAGCTGGCGCGTGACCGGCGGTAAGTCGCGCAGTGCCTCGACCGAGTGCGTGAGGGAGTCGATCAGCTGCGGCAGTTAGCGACTCAAGCTTTCTTTAGGGGAATGGGCGAGACAAGGGAGAAGCTGGTGCTTCCCGGAGTCCTACGCACCTCGGCGCCTCCTGGCGTGTCGGCAAATGTCTCGGCCAGCTTGGTCGTCAGGCTCGTCTGCACCACGGTCGAGATGGCAGCAACGCCGCAGACGGACCCCACGGACCGTACGAGATAGACTAGGTAGGTGGCCACGGCGTGTTCTGGCGACGGGGATTGAAGTTAGCAAATCGCAGGGTAGGGCTGACGATCGTTTGTCCTCCTGCCTTGGAACAATAGACGCACCGTTGAAATCACAGGCGCCGATAAAACTGAACAGGCTCGCCGGGTATGACATGCCCTGGCCGAAGCCGCCCACGGTCAGATACACCGCGTACTTCCAATTGGCATCGTGCATGCCCAGAGCCAGGTTGAAGAGGCCGCCGACGAGCAGGATCACGGCGCCTGTGCGCGCCAGGAGGGTCAACACGCTATGGCCGCCGCTGCCGCCCGACTTCGCCGGGCAATACTTCATCACAAGGCCGGTCGTGAGGCCGCCGACGGGGGTGGCCAGCGATGACGCGACCAGGCGCAGGCCGGCGACGGACGCTGAGTCGAGCAGGACGGCCTGGAAGAACAGGGGCATCAAGAAGAGGAACTACGGATGTAAGTAAAGGGCCTTTTGTTTTGTGGAGAGACCATCAAGCAGAGCGTAGAAGCAACTCACGCCGTAGCCAGATACGCCCAGGCAAAAATTGGCCACCAGCAGGGCTACACGCTCGATGCCGTGCAGCATACGCAGTGGCAGCAGGGGAACGGCGGTCGTGCGCGCCTCGACTGCGACGAATGCGCCCAGCAGCACGGTGCTGCCCACAAGGCACGCCAACACGCCAGGACTCGCCCACACCAGACCGCCGCTACCGCTGCTGCTGCCGGCGCTCAATGCTGCTAGCAGCAGAGACAGGCCGGCGATGAGCAGAACCGCGCCGGCAAAGTCGATCTGCTCCCACGTGGACTGCTGCCGTTGCGTTTTGGGGCCGGGGCGGCTTTGTGTACTAGCATGAGGTACACCACTGCTGTTGTCGTTGTCGCCGTCATCGCCCGACACATCGCAACCGCCATCGTCGGCTGTCTGTGGCTCCTCCTCGCCCTTGTCGGGGCGTGGCGCGAGCGTGGTGCCGACAGGGACGACGAGGCGTGCAACGACGAGCGCGGCCAAGCACACGGGCACTTGCAGCAGGAAGGAGAAGCGCCAGCCGACGGCGCCGGCAATAGTTCCGCCTAGCGACGCACCCAGGATGGCGCCGACGCCATGCAGGACGTTTTGCAGCGCCTGGTACATGCCGCGCTGGTCGGTCGGGATCAGGTCGGTGTTGATGATTGTTGCTGGGTGGGTGGGTGGCGGTGTCAGTGGAGGGAACATCCATCAAAGGGCTGTGAGGAGGGGAGCTGTGCGCTCTACGAGGTAGCTCACCCATTGTCATCAGCCCGCCGCCGCCGGCGCCCGCCAGCGCTCGCATGGCGATGAGCATGGCCAAATTCGGGCTGAGACCGCAGCCGAGGCAGCCAAGACCAAACAGTATTGTCGCGGCCAGCAGGCAGCTGCGGCGGCCAAAGATGTCGGAGAGACGGCCATACAGCGGCTGCAGTGCCGTGGTGGTCACGAGGTACGCGGTGGAAATCCACGAAGCGAGGTTGGCGCTGCGAAACTCGGACGAGATGACGGCGTAGGTCGATGCCGTGACGGTTCCGTCAAAGCCGGCGAGAAATACGTTGGCGAAGAGGGCCGCCTCGATCCAGAACAGATGAGGGTGTCGTGCCGGGGCAGTCGTCTTGGGGGACGGAGGTGACGCGAGCAGCGGCGACGTCTCGCTCGGTGTGTCGGCGCCCTGGCGGCGTGCGATGTGGTCCATGGTCGAAGCTGTCGTGGAATGGGATACGGGGGCCATGGAAGCGTGCGTATGCTATGGGGGAAACAAGATCACAGCAGCCACAGGACTAGAGCGAATAATCAAAATATAAAGAAACGGCTCCAGGGGGAGCAGCGACAACAAGCGGGGATCCATCCCTTTCTTTCCTCAAGTCCCTCCTGCAGTCTGCGAGAATACCGCAACACGGAGGAGTAAAAAATTAGATGTGCCCCATCTAAAGCATCCATATACATGACATCCGGTTGCACCGAAGTTCGCCTTTTCCGCCCTGATCGAGGACGCGTTGTTAGCTCCTCGCCGGGGGTCGTTGAGGCCGGCCGAGATCAAATCTTGGCCGACGCCACTAGGCCCACTGCTATCACAACATCGACCTCCACCAGTTCTTTCGGCAAGGCGGATTTAGTTCGTCCCCTTATCCCCTTTGGCTTTTCGAGAAAGATATTCGTACTAATCTTCGTCTCGCCCGCACCACACGCACGAACGTATCGGATCACAACGCATCACTAGACGATAAGCCTCTGGCCGTGCAGCCAGTTTATTCAAGATAGTAAGATAGGAAGCCATGGAAATAGTATGGTAGGAAGGCAGTCATTGAATCAGAGACGGGGGAAAAAAACATTCTGCTGTACGGAGAAACCAAAAGGACCGCCGCTGGCATGGCCAGTTTCCTACGAATCGCTCTTGTGGCCGCCGGGAATCTCGGAGAGCCCTAGAAAGGTCAGCCAAGAAGAAAGATGCAATGGGCATGGGGGAAGAGGGGGTACGTACATCCGTCCAGAGGTTCGTTCACCATGTCTTTGACGGTACACTTATTCTGCTGGGCAATGGTCTGAGTCTTGAGGCCCGACCCAGACACGTAGGCGTGGGCGTCCATGGCCTTTTGCAGCGAGTTGTCCTTCCAGCCAAACATGTAGTCGGCGTGCGAAGCGAAGCCCGTCTTGTCGCCGTTGGACCAGCGGAAGGGCTGGCTGCCATCCTCGGGCCACAAGTCCTTGCTGTTGAAGGGCCGCGTGTCCCAGACGGTCTCGAGCATCAGCTGCGGGATCTTGACCGGGTGCGTGGCCGGGCAGGGTCCACCGCTCTCAAAGGTGCCGGACTCTGGGTAGGCGACGTGGTCCTGGTGGTTGGGCGAGTCGAGGTTCTTGCCGTCCCAGCAGGTGGGGAAAATGTGGTTGGCCATGATGCCGGCCTTGCACGGCGCGGCGGGGAAGTCGAGCGTCTCGGGAGTGCGCGAGCTCGCGTCGGACATGCAGGTAAACGTGAGCTGGCGGAACTTGCGCGCCTGCGTGCGGCTCTTGAAGGACGCGTCGCCCACGAGCATGCGGAAGCCCTTCTTGAAGGCGGTGACTGTCGACTTCTGCGCCGTGTCGAACAGCGCGTCCGACATGTAGTACACAACCATGCCGCCGCCGTTGGTGCTCTCAAAGCCGGACTGCGGCATGCGCTTCACTTGCGTATATGAGCCGTTGCGCGCGCGGAAGAAGAGCGTCGCCGTCCAGTAGTTTGAGAAGTCCTCGCTGAACTGGCACGTCGTGCACGTTGAGAGTGATGCGAGGTCATGCGTGGCTGCGTCCATGGAGATGTTGAAGGAGTTCTGGCCGAGGACAAAAAAAAAAAAAGGAGGGCAAACAGGTGTCAGTAGGCCGTTGGAATTCTAACTTGACCCATGGTGTAAGTGTCTATCCGGGGAAGGGATACGCACCCCGCCGATCACTTGGTGCAGATGACTAGACGGGCTCTGGCCCGGATCCACGAGCGGGTCGATGCGCTGCACGGTCAGGCTGGAGCAGCCGAACCGGATCAGCGCCGAAGTGGGCGCGGTTAGCCCGATCACGGCAAGGAGCGTGCTCCGCTTCATGGCGATGATTGGGGGGTGAGGCAGCGGATGGAGAGACCAGTGACGATCATGAACTGATAATGGAGAAAATAATCGAGGAGCAGTTGGAGAAGCACACAATAAAAATCACAAACAGAACAAACCCAGAGCAAAATTTCAGACAAGGCGAGCGTCGCTTTGGTTATTATTTGCCCGCCTATGGCTGCCCATCGCCAGTTGTATCCCTCTCGCTCTGCCAACTGCCGACCTCCGGTGACAGCCCGAGCAATCTGGAAAATCTGGGTAAACCCAAGCTTCTGTCTATTGCTGCTCGCTCAGATTGATCACTGGAACGCTCGCTTGTGTGCGGAAAATCCACCCCGCTGCGAGTCTATATATGAGTTAGATTTCCCGCGGGGAAGGTTCGGCAACTCCTTTTATTTTCCCTTCTTCCTTCTTTCATCCCCCTCCAGCCCATTCGCCTAAATATGGTTCTTACTCCTTTCCCTATATCCAATCACACCCAGACAAAAATAGATCCCATGGTTGGGGAGTGCAGAGAAGTAGGACAAAATGAAGAGAAAGACGACGGAAACGGAGGAAAAGGAAACAGGAAAAAGGAAAAAGGGGGGCAAAGAAGCAACTGGAAAAACAGAATGCCAAGTAAATGGCGCCGCTTCATACGGAGGAGGACGCCCAGCGGCTTCCGTTCTCAATGGAGCCGGCACGAAAAGCTGACTTTCCAACCCTCCCCCCCCCCCCCCTGAAAGCGAGTTGTGTTCGCAGAGGAAGTTGATATATATAGATCCCAACATGGCTCAGGATGCGTCTGCTGGCAGAGGGAAGACATTTCTCGTAGCCACCTAGTCTTTATATGCCATCCGCATTCTGTCAACTGTCATCTGGATGCCCCTTTGTTTCTTCAAGAAGCTGCCGACCGCTCCCGCCCCCGCAACCACCACTCGCCATGAAATTGCCGTTCTCGCTCGCCATTCTTATGACGGCCACCGTCTGTGTCCACGCCCAGGCCGTGCCTGCCTGCCCGGCTAACCTCGCCGCAACTGAGGACTGCGCTGATGTCATTAACCCGAACGCGTGCTACAACGAGTTTGGCTTCCGCGGCCAGCAGACGCTCAACTGTATCGACGGAAAGAGCAATGCGGATAAAGCACGCAAGGTAGGCCTTTTTAGTCCAACTTGTCCTTGCAGATGTTCGCCCGGCCCAGACTCCATGCTCAATTGCTCCGCAGGTCTGCAAGTGCTGCGGGTGTATTGGCCCCAAGCTGTGCAACTGGGCGTCGCAAAATAAGATGTGCGGTAACTAGCGGAAGACCATAAGGGTTGACAGGGCGCTCTAGGGGTGGGTGATGGAAATGAGGCAGCTTCGGACAGACTGCTACGATTGTGTTGTTTTTTATTGGGGATAAGACCGATAGCTAGGATCGCTCTGGCGTTGCCATGAAAAAGAATCGTCTTGGAACCAGATATCCTACGAAACAGCCACACCACCATTCAACATCCGATCTAAACAGCGCTTCTTAGTATTTGAGTGCTTACACCCCCCCCTTCTTTTCTCCCCTCCCCTTTACCTTTCCTCCCCATAGATTTTATGTTCACATTCACCCCTTTAAAAGTACCCGTAACTCTTTATCCAATGTTCTGAGTACTTCGGCAAAAGTGGGTAGCGAAAACCCCGGCTGATCTTCTGTGAGTGAAAATGGTTTTGCTCTAATATCCAGTGCCTATAGCCCGATTTTAACGTGCTAGTAGCTCAAGCTCATGAACGTCGCCCAGACCACTCTCATTCAATCCTCATAAGGAAGACATAAGCCACCTGACCATAGCTTGATGTCAGCTTTATGTGAGAGAGTTCTTGATGGTTACTGTATCGGAGAGAAGGGCTGGGGCTAGTTCGTGGCCATTGGGCCGAATTAAAGTGGTAAAAGGCACGGAGTATGGGATGACGTGGTCCCAACCCGTACCACGGAGGTTCTTGGCCTGTCTTTTGTAGAGAAGGTTGTGCGTCACATGACCTGAAAATATTCAATGCAAAATTGCAAGCCCTAGCGTCTCTCTTCACCACTAGTACTCCGTAGTGACAAAACAGTCCTAGCCGCCGCCGCGCCGCAGTTTAGTGGCTGGGTGTGGGGCAGGCATGTGACCCACTCTGAAACACAATATTTGTATGTGACGGATTTTTGCCCGCGCCCTTTTCAGAATTCTTCACCACCGCAACGCATCACCAACGTATCTTCGCTTCTTGTCAAGACACATAACGCTGCAACCTTCTTTCTTTCTTCTTTCTTTCTTCATTCATTTTCTTTTCCATTCTTCTTTCTCTCTTCTCATTCATATCTCTTGCGTCGCTATTTTCGACTCTGTTCCTTCCTGTGGCCCCACGATGCCTTCCAGAAGAAATAGAAGTAGCGACGACACAGCCGAGTCTGCGGATACGCAGCAATCCGGGTCCACCGCTTTGACCTCACCCCCGAGAGACAATGACCCAGCCGATCTGCAACCGCCGTCCTTCATGGAGGCTGGGCTTTTCTACAGCCGGCTACCGTCGAAACCGCGACTGGTTGGGCGCACTCCAAGCAGACAGCCCTGGGCGCCGGAGTTGCCTGATGGCCTGATTCTTCCACGAAACGAGGAGATTGCCACGGTTGGGCAGCACAGGATCGTGTCCCTCTGGGACAGCAACCTTCTGCCCGGGGTTCGAGCTGCAATCCAAGACTATCCATGGACGTCTGTCGACGTCGTTCGCATTGGATTGAGAAGCGAAAAGCGAAGCCTGAAGCCGGTTGTTGTCTGGATTGGGGTATCGACCGCCGCCATTCCCTGGCCGCAAACCGCCAAAGTCCTAGAGACCTGTCGCGCTCTCCTCGATGGTCACGACCTGAGTGATGTCGAGGTTCAGATCCGCGTTGCGAGTGTCTCATACACGGCGGGACAGGCTTTGTTTCCTGCAAACGTCAAGATGAATTACGCAGAGGACGAATACCACCAAGCTTACTCAACTGCAGTCGGACAGTCATTGGCCTCGGCGCAGACTCCCACCTTGCGTGGGACGCTCGGGTTGTATCTCTGGACGAGCAGGACTGAGAAGCCCGACCTTTTTGCACTGACATGCAGACACGTCGCCATGCCTCATGACAAGTTTCCTGGAAACCGGTCCTACAATCGGAGGTTTGCCAGCCAGCCTGGAAACAAAATGGTCCTTCCTGCCAATGGGGACTTGGAAGACTGGATTTCTGGCCTCGATGGAATTGTCAGCAAACGGCAGGACGATGTCCGAAACTCTCGTCAAGACACAACTGTGCCAGCGGAGACAGTCAAGGAGGATGAAGGTCATCTCGACAGGGCTGTGAGGCTGAGGCTCATGTTCAAATCTCTCAGGCCCATCGAAGAGAGGACCGTGGGTGATGTCTTCTTCTCCCCGCCTATCGGGCCTGCCAATGATGGGTCTTTTTCGTTCACGAGAGACTGGTGCCTGGTCCGTCTGGACCCAATCAAGTTTTCTGGGGGCATACCGGAAAATGTGGTGGACCTTCGTTCACCGAAATGGAAACCCCACCAGTTGACGGCGATGCTCAACCCCCACCCCGCCAGCCGGCACAAGTTCACGTTTCCCAGAAATGGCCTTTTCCCGTTGTCTGGGGTCATCCCCATGAGCGAGCTTCGCAAACCAAACATGCTTGACAGAGACGGAGAGGATTGCATTCTGGTTGGGAAACGTGGAACGGGGACAGGCCTGACATTTGGCACTGCCAACGAGATTCGTTCCCTCGTGCGACATGTCCGCGGGCTCGAGAAATTCGATTCACGAGAGTGGCTGGTGGCGGGCTTTGACGGGCAACCGTTTTTTTCTGCAGGAGGCGACTCTGGATCTGTCATTTTTGACATCTACGGCCGAGTTGGTGGCCTGTTGACAGGCGGGTCCAGTAACGCAATGCGCACCAAAGATATCACCTACGCTACACCTATGGCGCTTCTTCTGGACGACATCAAAAACCACGTGGGTTCTGAAGTCAAGATGGTTTAGAACACCTGATGATTACAGTTCCCACACTGGTTGAAGATTTGTTGGTCCGAAGAGGGGAATTGGTAGAGGGCCATCTTTGAGTGGTATTCGTTACTGGTCCGCTACCTCCGTGTGGCATCTGTCACCAGTTGACCATCTTCGCGTGGTATTCATTACTGGTCCGCTACCCCCGTGTGGCATCTGTCACCAGTTGACCATCTTCGCGTGGTATTCGTTACTGGTCCGCTACCCCCGTGTGGCATCTGTCACCA
Organism: Ophiostoma pallidulum; assembly: GCA_019925425.1. NCBI lineage: Eukaryota > Fungi > Ascomycota > Sordariomycetes > Ophiostomatales > Ophiostomataceae > Ophiostoma > Ophiostoma pallidulum. The sequence goes on from JADHKO010000148.1 coordinate 70,824, forward strand.
GTTGACCATCTT
>JADHKO010000149.1:0-33658 GCA_019925425.1 Ophiostoma pallidulum
AATATATTAATTTAATATTAATATACGCGTATACTAAATTAATATATTAATTTAATATTAATATGCTTTTTTTTAGAAATTAATATATTAATATATTAATTCCCTACCCTGGGTTTTATAGTGTTAACGGAGAATTTTACGCCGTAAAGTACTTTTTTTTAGTATATATATTTAATAACGGTATTATAATAGTTTATTGTTATTTACGGTTTAACGAAGGTTTTTAAACGTCTTTAATTTTATAACGTCTTTTTTTATTATATAAAATAGGTTATTAGTTTATAAAGTTAAGATTAAATCCTTTAGTAGGCTTAATACTTTTAAGGATAAAGCCTTCTTTTTTAAAGTTATTATTTAAGTTATAGTTTTCGGTATATACTGTTTTAGGATTAGGTTTTATTAAACTTTACGTATACGTATACGTTTTAAACCGTTTTTTTATCGCCTTCAAAATACCGTAAAAGGGTAAACGTGGATTTATTAAACTTATACCGGTACCGCGTTACGGGGTTTACTATACTCTTTTTTTATAAAAATTTTTGTCTTTATTTTTAAAGGTATCTCCTTTTAAGGCCGTAAGTAGTTATTTATAACCACGACTTATTATATATAAACCTTTACCTCGTTTTTTTATAACAAAAGTAATACTTTTTATATTATTATTAACCTTTTTATAAAAGTAAGTAATAAGTTTTCGTCGTTACTTTTATTAAAGTTTACCCGATAATTAAGGCGTTTTAACGGTATATTAACGGGGTTTCTTTTCCCGGTTTAGTGTTTAATTTTAAAATTAAACGGTATAAAGTATATATATTATTATATTTAACGGTCGTTTAACTTTTATTATTATATAAAAGTTTAAAGGTTAGTATAGTTAAATAATACTTTAACTTTATAACGACTACCTTTAAAGTATTACCGTTAGTATTTAAAATACTTTACGATTATTATTATTTTTTAGTCCGGCGTTTTATAGTTTAACTCGGGACCCTTTTACTTTTTAAACTAAAAAACGATAAAATAATATATTTTTTAATTATTTAGTTATAATAATACATTAACCCCCGTTTTTTTAAACGTATTTATTTTAAGTTTTAAAAGTTTTTTAAAGTTAAAGTGTTTTAATAATAATACTTTAACGAATTTAACCTTTAACGACTTAAAAATAATATATTATAAAGTTATTAGTTTTACACGGCCCGGTTTCTTTTTATTTATTATTCCTTTTATTATTTTATTAAAGGAAACGGTTATATTAAAGTAGTAATAAATAAACCGGCGGTAAAAATTATAAAACTTAAAAAAAACTTGTATATTTTAATATAACCCCGGTTTAAGTTAGTCGGTTATTATTTTAATTTACGTAAAGTTTATTTTTATTTTATTAATAGTAAGGATAAACTTAAAAAATTCTACTTTATTTTAAAAAAACTTATATTTCGATAAGTTTATATATAATTAAGTTTTATAAAATCTTTTTAATATATCGTTAATATATTAAACGTATTTTTTTTATATTTAAAAAAAGATTAATACGTCGTTTATATATACTATATACGTAACATTTAATAAACTTTTTAAAGTAGTATAAATATAATGTTAAAACGTAACCGGGGTATTCGTTAGTTTAAACGGTAGTATTACGTACTTAAAGTAACCGTATTTTATACGAAACACCGTTTTTTACTCGTCTCTTTCCTTAATATAGATGTAATAATAAACGTTTTTAATATTTAACTTTATAAAAAACTAGGCACCGTTAATTCGGTTTAAAATCTTTAAAATAAGTAAAAGTATATAATAGTTTTTAACCGTTACTTAATTAAGGCTTTAATAGTCGACGTAAAGTCGTAACGTACTATCTTTTTTTAAAATAAAAAGGATTAAGGTACTTATAAGGCTTTTCGAAGGTTAGATTCGTTTATTAACTGTATTCTTTTTTAAGTAATTATATAACTCGTTTAACTCTTTCTTTAATAATAAATAGATTACTCCGTACGACGGTTATTTACTAAATAATAAGTTAATAGTGTAGTCGGTTTTTTTAGTTAATAATAAGATCGTAAAGTTAATAGTGTTAAACATATTTACGAATTAAGTAAACTCGGTTAATACGTCGTTTAAAGCGCGAGTCTTTTACGATTCGTTTACGAAAAAGTAATCCTTTTTTTTTATATTATTACGATTAACGGTAAAACGATAATAATAAAGACTACCGTTTTATTTTACGTTTTTTTAACGAATTAACGGGTTAAGATTACTTTAAAGTTAGTCTTTTAATACTTAAAAAACTACTCCCTTTTTATTAAGATATTAATGTTAAAAACGTATAACCCTGTATTATTTAATAATATAAGGCTTACCCCCAGTTTTTCCGCCTTATTAAAAGTAATATATAAACGTATTATAGTCTTTTTACAGCCTTAGTAGTCGGTAAAGGTAATAAGTACTTATTATACTTTAAACGTAAGGATTTTCCGTAAGTCCGTAGTGTATATAAAAACCTTTATATATTTTATTTTATAAAAGTGTATTTATTTAATATATTAAATATTTATAATGTTAACGTTCGCCGCCGTGTTTAATTCGATAATAGTGTTATTAACGACTTTTTTTTAAATTTTAAATTTTATTTATTTAGTCCGTTTAATTTTAATAGTTAACGTTACTTTTATTTTTAAGTTATTAAAGGTGTTTACTCGTTTTTTATTAATTTAAATTAGTCGTCTTTTTTAATTACTTTAACGTTAATATTTTAAACTTTAGTTAGTTAGTTTTTAAAGTAATTTAACCGAATATAACCGTTTTTTTTATAATTATAATAAGTAACGGTATTATTTATCGTCGTCGTCGTAAAAACGCCGTTTTATTATTAGTAATTTTTATTACGATTAATTAAGTTTTAATAGTTTTTTTAACTTTTATTATTAGTATTACCGTCGCGGTTACTTTAATTATTTTAAAAGTTATCGTATTAATCGTTATAAAACCGTTTTAAGTCTTTTTAATTTTATATAATAAAGTTTATACGGCCTTTTTTTTAACTTTTATTTTATTTTTAAAAGTTTTTAGTTTTAATAATTAAATCGTAAAACGAAATAATATAATAGTTTAAAGTTATAACGAACTTTTTTTATAAATATTTTTAAAGTTTTAAAAAAAAAGTTTTTTTATACTATACTTTAAATAATAATTTTATTTTAAATTTAAAAGTTTAAAAATATATTAAGTATTTTTTTAACGACTAGTCGTTTTTTTACTTTATTTTATAATAACTTTAATAAATTTATAAAAATAAGTTTTTAACGTTAAATATAAAACTTATAGTTTATTATTTAAACTTAATTTATAATTATAAAGTTTTTAAGTAAGTTTTTAACGATTTAATTATAATAAAGTATTATTTTTATTAATTTTATAAAGTATAGTTTATATTATAAAATATTATAAACATTTTAATTTAATATAAACGATAATAATTTAAAATTACTTTAAAAATATTTTTTTAAACGTAAATTTAATTATTTTTATTAATAAATAATATATTATTATTAAATTAAAAAAGTAATTAAAGTTTAATATTAAAAATAAAATTAATATATAACTATATAAATATTATAAACGTTTTTTTATTATAATTAAAAGTTATAATTTAATTAAAAATTTTAAACGTACTATAAAAAAATAGTTTTATTATAAAAATCGGCGTAATTATAAACCTTTTAATTTATATAACTTTAAACTCCGTTTTTAAACGTTATTTACGGCGTTTTTATACTAGTTCGGTTTTAAAGGTTAATTTTTTAACGTCCTTTTTTATTATTATAAAAGCTTTTTTTAAATTAAAGAGCTTTTTAATTACGTACGCTTCTTTAACGTTATACGTACGCGTTGCCGACGGACCGGCGTCGGTTAATTTATTAAGACCGTCGTTTTCGACTTCCGTAATTTTTAAAAGGAGTAAAGGGTCCTCGGCGGACTAAGTCTTTTAACCCGATACGGACTACGTTATTATACTACCAGCGTAACGGTTATTTACGGCGCGTATAGTAAGAGTATTAAACCGTCCTTTTATCTTTTTAAGTATTTTAAAAGAGAAGATTTAAAATTATTAAGGTTAAGTAAGATAGGTAGGAAGAAGAAAAGACTTTATATTTAAAAAATTATTATAGTAAGTAGTATATAAATAGTAAGACTAAATTTTATTATATTAAGTTATAAAGATTTTAAAGTTTAGTATTTAATTAACGGAAGGGTAGTTAAGAGTTACTTTTTACGTAGTGTAGGCGGTACGTTATAAAATCGTACGGACTATTTACGTTAACTATAGTTTTTAAGTTAGTTTTTAATTAAACGGCTTAGACTCCCGTAATAAATATAAAATGATTTTATTATAGGTTACGACTTTTAATAATGTATTTACGTACGGATAACCCGATTTTAACGTACGAATAATTCGTTTTTTTTATATTATAAAATAACGCGATTTAAATACGTATATTTTTAATTAAAATAATAAACGTTTTTTAGTTTACGAGTTATTTATTTTTTTATAATACTTTATATTAATTATCACCGTTTTTATAACGATTATATTTAAATAATACGGATTAAAGTAAAATAATTTTATTATAGGTTACGATTTATAACGATGTACCGCCGTACTTATAGTTTAATTTTAACGTATTAATAGTTCGTTTTATAATAAATAATATAATATATTATTATTATAATTTAAAAAATAAATTTATAATAATAATAAGTTATAATTTATTTAATACGACGTTTTTAATATAATTATAAAATAATTAATTTATTATATAAAGTTTTAAAAAGTAATAATAAAAAACCGTAAAAAATAATAAAAAACTTATTTATTTATTAAATAAATTAAATATTAAAAAATAAAATAAATTAACCTTCTTCTTCCTTTTCTTTTTCGTTTAATACGTTATTAAACGTATTAACGTTTAAAACCTTTTACAACTTTAATAATATAAACCTTTTAACCATTTTTAAAAGGAGTTAATTTTAGGTCTTTATTACTATATTATTATTAACTAAAAAAACACCTTTACTAATAATAAAAGTAGCCGGGATAACTAAATATTACTTAATTAAAATATTTATAAACGGATATTTATTTTGTTTTATCCGTTAATAGTTTAACGGATTAGGTTATAATTTATTTAATTAATAAAAAGTAATAAAAAGTAATAAAAAGTAAATAATAAATATAAATAACTTACATTTCGACCTTTACACTCCTTACTTAAATACGAAACGTATTTAATACTTCGATTCGACGAATTAACGTATAATTCGTTATTACTATCGTTTTTATTTAACGAATTTAAGTGTGAATTACTTAATTCGTTAAAAGAAGGCGTAGTTTACTTTATTTCGTCTTAAACTATATTAAATTCATTAGTTTAAGTAATAAAAAGTAATAATCTATTATTATATAATAACGAATTATTAATAATAACGAATAATAATAATAATAAAATAACTTACTTTTAATACTTTTTTTAAAGTAAGGCTTTAATATTATTTTTAATTATATTATAAAAGTATAATATACTTTTTAATTTAAAGTGTCGTACTTTAAATTAAAGGTTTAAGACTAACCTTAATAAAAAAGGTTTAAAAGGCCGTATATTATTAAGGTTTTATTCGATAAAAAAGTACTTATCGAACTTTTTAATATTATTATTAATCGTTATAATAAAATACTAAAACTAGTCTGTTTATATATAAAAGGTAAGTTAGTATATAAATAAATTAATTTAAAAACTTAAGTTTTTATAAAGTTATTAAATTAAAAAAAAATAATATAAAAAAAACAAACTATTAACACGTTAAAATTAAACTATAAATACGGCGGTATATAATAGTAAGTCGTAACCTATAATAAAATCGCCTACTAACCTTTTACTTTAATTCGTATTAATTTAAACATATTTATTATAAAAGCCGCGATAATTAATATAAAGTTAAAAGTGTTAAAGTATAAACTTTATTAAAAGTATATATTAAAACGTAGTTTATTTTTAATTTTATATTATACATTTATATGTCGCGTTATTTTATAATGTAAAAGGTATAAATGTAGTAATATATAACGTTTTTATACTTTCGTATAAAGAGTTTAAATAAAGTAATATTATTAGTTATAAATTTTATTTAATAGAGATATGTTTTATACTTATGTACCGCCGTGTTTATAGTTTAATTTTAACGTGTTAATAACTCGTTTTATAAAAAAACGTATAAAATTTATTAATTCGTTGTTATTTATTTTAACGATTAAAAAATCCATTTTTAATAGGTTTAATTTATTAAAAAGTTAATAAATATATAATAATAAAACCGTAAAAAGGGTGACGTAAACCTCGCTTTATAATCTTTTTGACGGTTTTAAAAAAACTTAAAAGATTTTAATTAATATTTTAACTATTTTTTATTAATTTATTATTATAAAAAGGTCTTTAAATTCGTTATTAACCGTAAAGTTATAAACGTAAACTAAAGGTTTTTTAAAAGTTAAAAAAGTCGAAAGTATTATATAAGTAAAGTTTTAACGTGTTACGTTATTTATAAATTAATTAGTATAAATTAATAATAGTAGTAATAATAATAATAAAACTTACTTAAAGGGATAACTTTTACGTTAAAATCGTTCAGTATTTAACCGTTCTTTTTATAATAATTAATACCGTTTAAAAGTATTAATTTCACTTCTTTAATGTATTTAGTTAATATAATTAACTAACGAATTTAACCGATTAATCTTTAAAAACGTTATATTAGTAAAATAAAAAGAATAAAAATAAAAGATAAAAATAAAAGATAATAATAAAAAAGATAATAATAAAAAGGATAATAATAAATAACTTACTTATTTTACTACTTTTACTGTTTATTAACGAAACGGTTATATATTCGGTTAAAATACTCCTTATAATAAGGTTTGTTATATAGGCCACGTATTTAACGTCGTTTTTAAAAGGATTTCGGTACACCTTTTTATAATTATTCGAAAAAATCGATAAAAACGTCGAATTATTAATAATATTATCTTTAGTAATACTAAAAAAAGTATTTAATTAATACTTTTAAAAGACTAATAAAGAATAAAAATTAAATTAATTTTAACGTACTTAAACGTACTTTTAAAGACAATTGTCGGATAATCGATTAAAATCGACTAAATTACGTTTTAAATATTTTAACCGGTATAAAAAACGGTTAATTTTTAAAAATATAAATAATAAAAATTAGTTACTTAATAATAAATAATAAAATAACTTATAATAAAAATAAAAATAATAAAAAAATAAAAAGTAAAGTAAAGAAATAAAATAAATAAAATAAAATAAATAAAAACATACCGATTAACTTATAAAGAAAACGAGCTATTAACACGTTAAAATTAAACTATAAACACGGCGGTACATTAATATAAAGTTAAGTCTACCGAACAAATAACTACGATTAACTACTACTTAAACTACGTCTAAATCCCTTAAAACAATTAATATAAAAAAAGTATAGTTCTACTTTACGTATTAAGGGTAAAAAAGAAAATAACGGCAGCTTTAGTCGTATTTAAAGTAAAACACCCTTTTATAAAAACGTTACGTTATACTCGTAGATTTAATGTTTATATCCTTAAAAAGCGTTATTAAAAGATTAAGGTGTTATAATTTTATTAGTTAAACTTTGTATTTTAAAGACTTACTTTATAATAATGTACCGTTATACTTATAACTTAATTTTAACGTGTTAATAGTTTGTTTTTATAAAAAAGTTGAAAACGTGTATCGATATAGGTAATAATTAAGTTTAAATACGACGTTTATATGTTTACGGTTTAAATGTTAAAAGAAAGTAATAAACGGTTATAATCTTTAAAGTTTTAATAAAACTTTTTATTAATTTAACCGATTTAGGTTTTAAAGGCGCCGTTAAAGAGCTTTTTTAATTTTTTTTATTAATTATTAGTGTAAACCGAAAAAAAATTAATTAATTAATAAAATATTAAAAGAATAAAAGAATAAAAGAGTAAACGAATAAAAAAGTAAAATAACGTACGGATTATAATATAAAATTATACTTTTAAACGAATTTAAATTAACCGTTAAAAAAGAGAGGTTATTTTTAATAATAAAAGTAAGGACTTTATGATTTACTTTATTATAGTCGATAATAGGTGAGTTTTAAGTAATTGTGTGATTTTTAACCCGTTTTCGTAAAAGTTAATTAAAAAAGCCCGTTTTTTTAAGGAGATCTTCGACTAACAAAAAAGTTGTTAGTAAATATAATAAAGTATTAAGATATAATAATAAATATAAGATTTATTAATAAAAAACATTAAAATTCGTAAAGATACACTTACTTTTCGATAAAGTAACCTTTATTACTTTATTAAAAACAATAGTTAAGTAGTGTTTTTAATAATAGTATATAAAATTCGAACTTTTAAAAAGACGAAGTGTATCGTTTTTTTTTATAATTACACTTATAAAATAGTTATTAATTAATAATTAATAATTAATAAATAATAAGTAATAAAAAAGTAAATAAATAAAAACTTATTAAGTATATTAAACCGTTATTTAACGTTTAACGCCTTTTTTAATAGGTAAAAGGGTGCGTTTTATTAGTTTTTTATTAATAATATAAATCGAAGACTTTAAATCGTTAAGAACGTAGGTAAAGTCGTTAAAATCCACGTTTTTTCCTTTTTTAACGGTAAGTGTAAAAATAACGGATTCGGTGTTGAAAGAGTCGGTTAAAATAACCGATTCTTTATTAAAAGGGGTATAATTAAGGTTAAAAAAGTTATTTAGTATAAAGTAAAAAAAAAAAACAATAAAAAAGGGTAAAAAAAAGGGGAAAAGGTAAAAAGGGTAAGAATAAAGGGTAATAGTGTATTTAAATAGTTAATTAAAAAATAGAAAGTTAAAAAAGAAGGATTAATTATAGTATATATAAAAGGTTTTTATTATTTAATTATAGTATTATATTTAAATAAATAATAAAATAATACTTTATTTTATTTTATTTTTTTATTTTATTTATAATTTATAATATTATATTCTTTTATTTTTTTTAGTTTTATTTTTTTATAATTTATAATATTATATTCTTTTATTTTTTATTTTTTTCGTTTAATTTTACTTTATTTATAACTTATAATATCGTATTCTTTTTTTTATTTTTTTTATTTAGTTTTATTTTATTTATAATTTATAATATCGTATTATTTTTAAAATAAACTATTAACACGTTAAAATTAAGTTATAAATATAACGGTATATAAGTGTAAAGTATATTTTTATTAAATAAAATTTATAACTAATAATATTATTATATTTAAACTCTTTATATAAAAGTATAAAAACATTATACACTATTATATTTATACTTTTTATATTATAAAACAACGTAATATATAAATATATAATATAAAATTAAAAATAAACCTTGTTTTAATATATACTATTAATAAAGTTTATACTTTAATACTTTTAACTTAAAACGAATTATTTATACGTTAAAATCGGGTTATCCGTACGTAAATACATTATTAAAGGTCGCGACTTATAATAAAATCATCTTATATTAAATTCGTATTATTTAAACACACTTATTATAAAAGCCGTAATAACTATATAAAGTGTTAAAATATAAGTTTTTTATTTTATAATAAAATAAATAACTCGTAAACCGAAAAACGCCTATTACTTTAATTAAAAATATATATATTTAAGTCGCGTTATATTATAATATAAAAAGTGTTAATTTAATAGTGTGCGTAACCTTTATACGTGTTAGTTAAAATAAAGAGATTATATTAATTATAGATTTTATTTAATAAGTCTTTACTTTATAATAATGTATTTACATATAAATAACCCGATTTTAACGTACGAATAACTCGTTTTAATATATTATAGTAAAGTTAAGTTTTATAAAAGTAAATTTTAATTAATAAAACCGCTTTACTTTATCTCCCGTTAATATACCTTAAAAATAACACTCGAATTTTATAAATAAATCGAAGTTTTTTATAAAAATACTTTTTTATTTAACGTACGTATAAATAAAGTTTTAACCCCTTCCGTTATAATTATCGTCGTTTCTTTTTACTTTTATTCGAATAAAAGTGTCGGGTTCTTTTATATTAATTATTTTAAGGGTTTAAATGTTGTTTAGTTTATAGTTAATAAAATGTATTTATTTAAAAGACTTAGTTTTATTACGATGTATTAGTGTACGAATAGTTTAATTTTAAAGTGTAAATAACTCGTCTTTTAATTAATTTATAAAAGTTAGTATAGTAGTATAAAATAAAGGATTAACGACGTACTTTTAAATAGTTAAATATATTTAAAAAGCTTTTTTTTAAATTCGTTAACGTTTAAGTTTTTAAGTTAAAAGTAATAAAAAAATAAAGTAAATAAAGTTTATAATATATTTATTTAAATAATACGTTAAACTTAATATAGTAATAAAAAACGGGTTTACGTTATTCTTATTCGTAAAATTTTTAAAATATACGTTTAAATTAATAATACTTTTTATATATTTAAGTCGCGTTATATTATAATATAAAAAGTATTAATTTAATAATATATATAACCTTTATACGTATTAATTAAAGTAAAAAGTTTATATTAATTATAAATTTTATTTAATAAGTCTTTACTTTATAATAATATATTTATATATAAATAACCCGATTTTAATATATAAATAACTCGTTTTTATTTATTTTAATAATTAAAAAATCCTTTTTTAATAAAACGAACTATTAACACGTTAAAATTAAACTATAAACACGGCGGTACATCGTTATAAGTTATAACTTATAATAAAATCGCCTACTAACCTTTTATTTTAATTCGTATTAATCTAAACACATTCGTTATAAACCGTAATAGTTAATATAAAGTTGAAGGGTTAAGGTATAGGTTTTACTAAAAGTATACATTATAACGTGCTTTATTTTTAATTCCGTATTATATTTTTATATATTATACTGTTTTACGATGTAAAAGGTGTAGATGTAGTAGTGTGTAATGTTTTACCTTTAAGTAGTAAGTTTAAATAAGACGATATTATTAGTTATAAATTTTATTTAGTAGGGACATGTTTTATATATATGTACCGCCGTGTTTATAGTTTAATTTTAACGTGTTAATAGTTCGTTTCTTTTTAATAAGTTTAATTTATTAAAAATTTAATAAATATATAATAAAATTATAAAAAGGGTAACGTAAACTTTACTTTATAATTTTTTAATAGTTTTAAAAAAACTTAAAAGATTTTTTTTAATATTTTAACTACTTTTTATTAATTTACCGTTAATAAAATGTTTTTAAATTTATTATTAACCGTAAAGTTATAAACGTAAATTAAACGTTTTTTAAAAGTTAAAAAAGTTAAAAGTATTACGTAAGTAGAATTTTAACGCGTTACGTTATTTATAAATTAATTAAAATAAACTAATAATAATAATAATAATAAAACTTATTTAAAAGGATAACTTTTACGTTAAAATCGTTTAGTATTTAACCGTTCTTTTTATAATAATTAATACCGTTTAAAAGTATTAATTTTACTTCTTTAATATATTTAATTAATATAATTAACCGTTAAATTAAAAAACGAACTATTAACACGTTAAAATTAAACTATAAGCACGGCGGTACATAACAATAAGTTGTAACCCACAATAAAATCGCCTACTAACCTTTCACTTTAATTCGTATTAATTTAAACACATTCGTTACAAAAACCGCGACAGTTAACATAAAGTCGAAGGTGTTAAAGTACAAGCTTTATTAAAAGTATACATCGAAACGTAGTTTATTTTTAATTCTATAATATATATTTGTATGTCGCGTTGTTTTACGATGTAAAAAGTGTAGATGTAGTAGTGTGTAGCGTCTTTATGCCTTCGTGTGGGGAGTTTAAATAAAGTAATATTATTGGTTACAGATTTTATTTAGTGGAGATATGCCTTACACTTATATACCGCCGTGTTTATAGTTTAATTTTAACGTGTTAATAGTTCGTCTTTAAATTAAACCGATTAAGTTTTAAAAACGTTGTATTAATAAAATAAAAAGGATAATAATAAAAAAATAATAATAAATAACTTATTTATTTTACTACTTTTATTATTTACTAACGAAATAGTTATATATTCGGTTAAAAATACTCTTTATAATAAAGTTTATTATATAAACTATATATTTAACGTTATTTTTAAAAGGATTTCGGTATATTTATTATAATTATTTAAAAAAATAATAAAAACGTTAAATTATTAATTATATTATTTTTAATAATATTAAAAAAAATTTAATTAATACTTTTAAAAGATTAATAAAAAAAATTAAGTTTATTTTAACGTATTTAAACGTGTTTTTAAAAATAATTATTAAATAATTAATAAATATTAATTAAATTATACTTTAAATATTTTAATTAATATAAAAAATTATTAATTTTTAAAAACTTAAATAATAAAAATAAAAAAAATAAAAAATAAAATAAAATAAATAAAACTATATTAATTAACTTATAAAAAAGTTAAAAACGTATATTAATATAAATAGTAATTAAATTTAAATATAACGTTTATATATTAAAATAAACTATTTATACGTTAAAATCGGGTTATTTATACGTAAATATATTATTAAAAGTCACGACCTATAATAAAATCATTTTATATTAAATTCGTATTATTTAAACACACTCGTTATAAAAGGCGCGACAATTATATAAAGTATTAAAATATAAGTTATTTATTTTATAAAAAAATAAATAACTAGTAAACTAAAAAACGTTTATTACTTTAATTAAAATATATATATATTTAAGTCGTATTATATTATAATATAAAAAGTGTTAATTTAGTAGTATACGTAACCTTTATACGTATTAATTAAAATAAAGATATTATATTAATTATAAATTTTATTTAATAAGTTTTTAACTTATAGTAATGTATTTACGTACGGATAACCCGATTTTAACGTATAAATAACTCGTCTTTATATATTTATAGTTTAAATAAAAAAATAAAAAAACGGTTATAATTTTTAAAGTTTTAATAAAACTTTTTATTAATTAAAATAAGTTATTCGTATATTAAAACTAAGTTATTTATATACTAGTATATATATATAAGGTTAAGTTTTTTAAATAAATTCTTATTATTAATTATAACTTAACTTATATTAAAACTTTAAAAACACTTAAAACTAAAATTAATAAGTTTACGTAGTTTTTTATAAAACAGTCTTTTACTTTAAATACGGTTAACATTATTACACCTTCTACTTTAATTCACGTTTAATTCTTTTCTTTTTATATAAAAGAAAGGGTGGTTTTTCTTTAATTAATTATTTTAAAAGGTACGTTACTAAAAGGTAAGGTGAAGTGATCTTATTAACTAAACTTTACATTTTAAAAACTTATTTTATAACAATATATTAATATATAAATAACTTATTTTTAATGTATTAATAGTTCGTCTTTATTAATTTAACCGATTTAAGTTTTAAAAACGTTATTAAAAAGTTTTTTTTATTTATTTTTAATTAATTATTAATATAAACTTAAAAAAATTAATTAATAAATAAAAAAATAAAAAAATAAACTATTAATATATTAAAATTAAGTTATAAATATAACGGTATATAAATATAAAATATATTTTTATTAAATAAAATTTATAACTAATAATATTACTTTATTTAAACTTTTTATATAAAAGTATAAAAACGTTATATATTATTATATTTATATTTTTTATATTATATAGTAACGTAATATATAAATATATAATATAAAATTAAAAATAAACTATACTTTAATATATACTTTTAATAAAGTTTATATTTTAACACTTTTAACTTTATATTAATTATTACGGTTTTTATAATAAATATATTTAAATTAATACGAATTAAAATAAAAGGTTAATAAATAATTTTATTATAAAATAAACTATTTATACTTTAAAAATAAACTATTTACATATTAATATATTATAATAAAGTTAAATTTTATAAAAATAAATTTTAATTAAAAAAATCGTTTTACTTTATTTTTTATTAATATACTTTAAAAATAAAATAAACTATTTATACGTTAAAATCGAGTTATCCGTATATAAATAAATACATCGTTATAAGTTACGACTTATAATAAAATTACTTTACATTAATTTATATTATTTAAATATAAAAATCGTAATAACTAAAATAAAGTGTTAATATATAAACTTTTTATTTTATAAAAAAATAAATAACTCGTAAACTAAAATACGCTTATTACTTTAATTAAAACTATACGTGTTTAAGTCGTATTACTTTATAATATAAAAGGTATTAATTTAATAATATACGTAACTTTTATACGTTAGTACGTGTTAGTTAAAATAAAGAGACGGTATTAATTATAAATTTTATTTAATAGGTCTTTATTTAATAGTAATGTATTTACGTACGGATAGCCCGATTTTAACGTATAAATAACTCGTTTTTTAAAAATAATACTTAAATTTTATAAATAAATTAAAGTTTTTTATAAAAATACTTTTTTATTTAACGTACGTATTATTAAAGTTATAACCTTTTCCGTTATTTATTATTATTTTTTTTACTTTTATTTAAATAAAAGTGTTAGGTTTTTTTATATTAATTATTTTAAAGGTTTAAATGTTACTTAATTTATAACTAATAAAATATATTTATTTAAAAAACTTAACCTTATTATAATATATTAATATATAAATAACTTAATTTTAACGTATTAATAGTTCGTTTTATAATAAAAGAATAAAAAATTAAAAAATTAAAATAACGTATAAATTATAATATAAAATTATATTTTTAAACGAATTTAAATTAACCGTTTAAAAAAAATTATTTTTAATAATAAAAGTAAAACTTTATAATTTATTTTATTATTATTAATAATAAATAAGTTTTAAATAATTATATAATTTTTAACCCGTTTTTATAAAAGTAAATTAAAAAACCTTGTTTTTTTAAAAAAAAATCTTTAATTAAAAATAAAGTAATTAATAAAAGACGAGTTATTTATACTTTAAAATTAAGTTATTTATATATTAATATATTATAATAAGTTTAAGTCTTTTAAATAAATATATTTTATTAGTTATAAATAAAATAACGTTTAAAACTTTAAATATTAATTAATATAAAAAAGTTAATACTATCGTTTATATAAAAGTAAAAAAAATTATAATAAAAAGTGTAATAACTTTAATTATATTAATAAAGTTTTTTTTATAAAAAACTTCGTTTTATTTATAAAGTTCAAGTATTATTTTTAAAGTAAGTAAATAAAAAATAAAGTAAACCGATTTTATTAATTAAAACTCGTTTTTTTAAAACTTAACTTTATTATAATATATTAATATATAAATAATTTATTTTTAAAGTATAAATAACTTATTTTATTAATAAATATAATAAAGTATTAAAATATAAAAACGAACTATTCGTACATTAAAACTAAACTATTCGCACACTAGTATATACATATAAGGTTAAGTCCTTTAAACAAATTCTTATCATTAACTACAACCTAACCTACACTAAGACTTTAAAAACACTCAAAACTAAAATCAACAAGCTCACGTAGTTCTTCACAAAGCGGTCTCTCACTTTAAGTACGGTTAAACTGTCGCTTTAATTCGCGTTTAATTCCTTTCCCTTTATACGAAAGAAAGGGTGGCTTTTCCTTAGTTGATTGTTTTAGGAGGCACGTTGCCGAAAGGTGAGGTAAAGTGATTTTATTAGCCAGACTTCGCATTTTAAGGACTTGTTTTATAACGATGTATTAGTGTGTGAATAGTTTATTTTTAATGTACGAATAACTCGTCTTAAAATATAATAATAAATATAAAATTTATTATTAAAATTTATAAAAATTTATAAAAATATATTTACTTTTTAATAAAGTAACTTTTATTATTTTATTAAAAGTAATAATTTAAAGTGTTTTTAATAATAATATATAAAATTTAAACTTTTAAAAAAATAAACTATTTATACTTTAAAAATAAATTATTTGTATATTAATATATTATAGTAAAGTTAAATTTAAAAAAAACGAATTTTAATTAATAAAATCGGTTTACTTTATTTATTAACTATTTACTTTAAAAATAATACTTAAATTTTATAAATAAAACGAAGTTTTTTATAAAAAGGCTTTTTTATTTAAAGTATAATTAAACTTATTACCTTTTACGTTATAATTATTATTTTTTTTTTTACTTTTATTTTAACGAATATACTAGTTTTTTTATATTAATTATTTTAAAAGTTTAAATATTATTTAATATATAATTAATAAACTACGTTTATTTAAAAAACGAGTTATTAACACGTTAAAATTAAGTTATAAACACGGCGGTACATCGTTATAAGTCGTAACTTATAATAAAATCATCTTGCTTTAATCCGTATTATTTAAATATAGTCGTTATAAAAACGGCGATAATTAATATAAAGTGTTATAAAGAAATAAGTAACTCGTAAACTAAAAGACGTTTATTATTTAAATTAAAAATGTACGTGTTTAAGTTGCGTTATTTTTATAATATAAAAGGTATTAATTTAGTAGTATACGTAACCTTTATGTATTAGTACGTGTTAGTTAAAATAAAGAGATTATATTAGTTATAGATTTTATTTAATAGGTTTTTACTTTATACCGATATATTTATATACGGATAACCTTATTTTAACGTACGAATAACTTGTTTTTTATTTAAAAGACTTAACTTTATTATAATATATTAATATATAAATAGTTTAATTTTAAAGTATAAATAACTCGTTTTTTTTTATAATTATATTTATAAAATAATTATTAATTAATAAATATTAAATAATAATTAATAATTATTAATTATTAATAATAAAATAAATAAATAAAAACTTATTAAATATATTAAACTATTATTTTACGTTTAACGTTTTTTTAATAAATAAAATAATAAGTTTTATAAATTTTTTATTAATAATATAAATCGAAAACTTTAAATTATTATAAACGTAAATAAAGTTATTAAAATTTACGTTTTTTTTTTAATAGTAAATATAAAAATAACGGGTTTAGTATTAAAAAAGTTAATTAAAATAACCGATTCTTTATTAAAAAAGGTATAATTAAGGTTAAAAAAGTTATTTAATATAAAGTTTTTTAAAAAAAATAATAAAAAAAAGTAAAAAAAAAGGGGGAAAAAGTAAAAAAAGTAAGAATAAAAAGTAATAGTGTGTTTAAATAGTTAATTAAAAAATTAAAAAGATAAAATAAAATAAAGTATTATTTAATTATATTATTATATTTAAATAAATAATAAAATAATACTTTATTTTATTTTATCTTTTTAATTTTATTTTTTTATTTTTTATTTTTTTATTTAGTTTTATTTTATTTATAACTTATAATATAATATTATTTTATTTTTTTAATTTTTTTATTTAGTTTTATTTTATTTATAATTTATAATATCGTATTCTTTTATTTTTTTTATTTAATTTAATTTAATTTAATTTATATTATATTATTAAATTATATAATTACTTTTTAATTTATTATTAATTAATATAAAATATAATAAAGTACGTTAATAAAATAAAATTAATATATTAAAATACTATTATATTAAATTAATATATTAATTCTTTACTTTAATTATAATTAATAATAAAAATTTAATTAAAAAACTTAACTTTATATATATATATTAATATATAAATAGTTTAGTTTTAATATATAAATAACTCGTTTTTTATTTAAAGTATAATTAAAGTTATTACTTTTTACGTTATAATTTTTTTTTTTTACTTTTATTTTTTAAATATTTTTTAAATTATAATTAATAAAATATATTTATTTAAAAAATTAAGTTTTATTATTATATATTAATATTAAAATAAATAACTTAATTTTAAAGTATAAATAACTCGTTTTTAAAGTAATATATTAATATATTAATTTTTTACTTTAATAAATAACTTATTTTTAATATAAAAACGAGTTATTAATACGTTAAAATTAAATTATAAATACGACGGTATATAATAATAAATTATAATTTATAATAAAATCGTTTATTAACCTTTTACTTTAATTCGTATTAATTTAAATATATTCGTTATAAAAACTACGATAATTAATATAAAGTTAAAAGTGTTAAAGTATAAACTTTATTAAAAGTATATATTAAAACGTAGTTTATTTTTAATTTTATATTATATATTTATATATTATATTATTTTATAATATAAAAGGTATAAATATAATAGTATATAACGTTTTTATATTTTTATATAAAAAGTTTAAATAAAGTAATATTATTAATTATAAATTTTATTTAATAAAAATATATTTTATATTTATATATTATTATATTTATAACTTAATTTTAACGTATTAATAACTCGTTTTTTAATATATAAATAATTTATTTTTTAATAAAATAAGTTATTAATACGTTAAAATTAAATTATAAATATAATAATATATAAATATAAAATATATTTTTATTAAATAAAATTTATAATTAATAATATTATTTTATTTAAACTTATTATAAATAAAAACGTTATATACTATTATATTTATACTTTTTATATTATAAAATAATATAATATATAAATATATAATATAAAATTAAAAATAAATTATATTTTAATATATATTTTTAATAAAGTTTATACTTTAACACTTTTAACTTTATATTAATTATTATAATTTTTATAATAAATATATTTAAATTAATATAAATTAAAATAAAAAGTTAATAAACGATTTTATTATAAATAATAATTTATAATTATATATTATTATATTTATAATTTAATTTTAATATATTAATAATTTTTTTAATAATATAATTTATTTATATTAAATTTAAATATAATTTAACGTATTTTTTATATTTATATATAATTATAATAAAATAATTAAATTATATTAATTATTTTAATTAATTAATTTTAAAATAAGTTATTTATACGTTAAAATTAAACTATCCGTATATAAATATATTATTATTAAATAAAAACCTATTAAATAAAATTTATAATTAATACCGTCTTTTTATTTTAACTAATACGTACCGACGTATAAAAGTTACGTATACTATTAAATTAACACCTTTTATATTATAAAACAACGTAACTTAAACACGTATAGTTTTAATTAAAATAATAAACGTATTTTAGTTTACGAGTTATTTATTTCTTTATAAAATAAAGAGTTTATATGTTAACACTTTATTTTAGTTATCGCGACTTTTATATTTAAATAATGTGAATTAACGTGAAGTGATTTTATTGTAGGTCGTGACTTATAGCGATGTATCCACGTACGGATAGCCCGATTTTAACGTACGAATAGCTCGTCTTTTAATTTTTATTAAAGTTTTTTTATAGTTAATTTAATTAATTAAATTCTTTACCTTAGTGCTACTTACACTACGCATTAATGCAACAGCGTGCGTTGTCAGCATCCAGCCCTCATCCCACTCCCTCCTCGATATCCTACGCCCGGGCTTGCGTCGCAGAAAATACGCGGAACATCTCCCTTGAACAGCGTTGAACAGCCTTGCGATATTACGCCGCACTTCTCATTCTGCACAGCGACTTCTACGGCACTTCCCCGCCCCTCGAATTGTCGCTACCCCAGCATCCATAGAAACCGGGTTCCATCTGTCGCAATCTCAGTTTACCCCTCTGTGCCTTTCTGCCCCTCTGACCCGGCCACGCGCTCTGGCGGTATTGGTCGCCTCCCTTGGCTATGGAGTCGAGCTTGAAGCGAAAAGATACGACCAAGGGGCCACCCCTTCGGATCTTGTCACTGGGTGCGCTTCTTCCACCTGTCACATGCGCACTCGTTGCCTAGCTAATACTTGTAGATGGCGGCGGCGTCCGCGGCTACAGCATTTTTATCATTCTCCAGGAGATCATGCATCGCACCTTTGTCGAGATCGAGGGTCGGGCGCCACACAGCAACGAGATTCCCAAGCCTGCTGACCACTTCGACCTAATTGTTGGCACAGGAACTGGCGGCCTTATCGCACTCATGCTTGGGCGCCTGCGTCTCAACATTGAGACCTGTAAGGAGCTCTACGTCCGTCTGACGCAAATGGTATTCGAGACCGACAAGACAATTCTTGGCATTCCGACGCGCCCGACTCTGTTCAAAGCGTCGAGGCTAGAGGACGCCATAAAGGAGGTTGTACGCGAGCACACCGTCGCCTTCGAAGAGGGAAAGGACCCAGCACGACATGGCATCACAAGTCCACTCAACGCAGCCTCAAACCGACCTGGAAGTGGCGTATCTTCAGCGCCCCGCCGGCACTCAAGCAACGCCAGTGTCATCAGTTTCAGCGCACGGAGCCCAACGTCGCAAATGGCACGGCCTCGCTACCTCTTAGGCCGCGGTGATCCTGACGCGCTGCTCTACGACTCGCGAGAGCACCGCACAAAAACGCAAGTATAAAAATCATGGGCTGTCCTGGACTTTTGATGTCCCCGGCTAACCGCCCCTGACCACAGTGTCGTCACAGCGATCTACAAGGGTGCTCCTCGAGGTGGGGACCCTGTTATGCTGCGCTCCTATGATTCACGACGGGAGCCTGCCCCCGAATTCGATTGTCGCATATGGGAAGCCGGTCGCGCAACCTGCGCAATAGGCCTTGCATTTAAACCCATCCAAATTGGGCAGTCGGTTTTCCACGACGACGGCCCTGGAACTTTTAATCCGTCACCGTATGCGCTTGACGAGGCCACGGTTAACGAATGGCCGGGCCGTGATGTCGGAGTTTTCGTCAGCGTTGGCACAGGCAAGCGGCCCTACGGGACTGACCAAAACAACCCCATGTGGTACGACGGCTTTTTGGGTGAGTTCGCCGAGGCGCGCCGCCGTCTCATATCGAAGATCGAGGGCTGTGAGAAGATCCACGAATATATGCAGCGTGAGCACTTGTTGAAGCGGGGGGTCAATGTGGAGAACTACTACCGCCTCAATGTCGAGGTCGGTGTCGGCGAGTTTGGCATGAACGAATGGAACCGCCTCGCCGACATCAGCACGCGCACGAAGATGTATCTCAACCGCCCCACCGAACGCAATATGGTTCAGACCGCCGCTTCCAAGTTGGCCAAGATCAACCGAGCCAATGTGCGGTACAACACGCGCCTTGCGGATGTGCCTGAGCAGTCCCAAACTCGGATACCGCCGCCTTCTTCTGAGGTCTTTGCTGTCGAGTTACCGGGCGACATACCAACGGTGTTTGCGCCTGCTCTGGCCACTAGCCCCGGTTCTGCCTACTCTCCGAGGCAATCGTATGACTCGGGCTTCGACCACCTCTCCGTCCCCAACCCTAACAACAGCCCATCGCCGCGGAGCTCGTCCGAACGGTTCCCGAATCCACAGTATCCTTCGTCTCACCCACCTTCAGTTCACCAGCAGCCCATCGCAGAAGCACTAGGTAGTTCACCTCCATCCCCGCCGCCTCGCCAGGCCGCCCCCCTACCTCCCCTTCTTTCCGGTTCCGCGCCACCCGTACCGTCTAGCAACGAACAAAGAACACTGCAGCCTGCTCGTGGTGGGCGCGGCCCTGCAGCCAGCGACGACGACCGCCTAGTTGTGTCCGCCCCGACGCCTGAACAATGGCACACCGAGTCTAGCTATCTGGACGCTGTTCGTCGGCACCTACAGCAACAGCCTCGTGAGCAACCCGACTCTCAAGGCCACTACCCAAGGCGGATTGAGCCACCCCCCTTACCGCCTAAGACCCCACTGTCTGAGAACAACGGCCGAGCTAGTTTCAGTGTTGGCAGGCGGCCCCCACCAACTTCCACGTCCGTCTCTAGCTCAGCGTCATCCTACTCGGCGCCGCCAAGCGGCGGTGCCCCATATCCAACAGATGACGACGACGAAGCCCCGCCGCCACCCGTCAACAAATCGCGTAAGCCAGAGTACCGGAGGAGGTAGCTAACTGGACGTGCCAGAGTAATTCTTGACATAGTGTCATGTCCAGGGTTCGCGATTCATGGTTGCTGCATGAAACATCGTGTGGGTCTTTTTCGGCTATTTTTTAAAAAAGGTAGCACGGTTTGCTTGATTTTTTCTCTCTCGCGGAACATTACAGCGAGTAATATCTGTCTGTATAGGCTACCTCTGTTTATGTTGATTTATTTCACCTTTCTTCGTACAGGAAATTAATTCATAACCATCTCTAATATTGGCCTCATAGCCTAGCAACCTCATGTTTGGCTGCGCTCTTTATTATTTGATTATTGTTTCTGTTTTTTTTTTTTTTGGTTGTGGTCTGCCTTTATTTTAGTCTCCACGTTATTCCTGAAGGCTTCACAGCAAGCTACTTTGCCGTATCCGAGACAATCATGCTTATCACTCTATATTTCCTGCTGGCAGAGGCGTTCTGCTGACCTGTTACGAAAAAGAAATCTGGCGCGGCCCGACAACAATGGCATGAATAGCACCAAAAAGTAAAAATATACTAGAACTACAACTTCACATGCACCCCCCCCCCCCCCCCCCTCCTCCTTCCCCACGCCTGGTACGCGTTTGTCTGTAGAACAACAAGTTTCGGTATTGAAATCTTGTGGACGCCCTCACGAATCCTTCCGCTGGAAAGATAACAGGGCGGACATGGAACCTAAGGACGTGACGCCCCGACGTGCCAGCAGATACTATGAGGGGGGTGGTAGCGATGAAAACGCTCCTGGGCCGTAAAGCAGGGCTGTTGAACACATACGTTGTCGCACCCCCCCCCCCCCCCCTTTCTTTCGGCTTTTGTTTCTCCATTTCAGGGCCGGTACCTGGAGCCACACCCCCCTCAGATCATAAAGGGAATGGCTGTGCGATGTGACCGCCGGTGTCGGTTGGTTTTTGTGCGTACCAGAAATAATATGTGAAATAACGGTGCACACTGTTGTCTTCCATCGCTCGTCGGGCCTGGGCAATGATAATCTCTCTCTCCACGGACGGAATGCCGAGCGCTGCAAACGGTCGGCCAGCCACAGCGCCCAAAATATCGGCAACGGCCATCTTCTGGTACAGGCCTACAAGGCGAAGCGTCTTGTTTTTAGCCCAGACACCGATGGGCACCTTCTTGGCGACACACTGAATGTTGACGAAGCCGGCTTCCCGAAGGACGGGCTCCATATCCCGCGCCAGCTTCACATTCATGTCGAATTTCGTAAAAGCCTCACTAGCGAGCTGGTAGACATATTTGAGTGGATCGTTGTCAGGCATCGTCTTGTCGTCGCACATGATTTCGCCGTGCAGCTCTTGCAGCTCAACCCAGCCGCCTGGTTTGAGACTCCTTGTGGGGTAGTTAGCATCGCCTTGTCTTGACAAGTAGGCAAGCACAAGCACAAGCACAAACCAGACCGTCAGGGGGACGTGCCTGTAACAGTGGCGCATGATGTTTGGCACACCGCGCAGAACCATAACCATGAAGCGGAAGTGGACGAGGTCGACGTTGCTAGCCAGCCACTCGTTGCTGCAGTCGTCAACAATAAAATCCACGTTTGGCGGCACCCAAACAGGTTGTATTGGCGTCATGTCGACACCGCGGACATGCGCGCTCGGGTATTGACCACCGACTACACTGTCAGCGTGGGGTTTGAGGCATTGGCGGAGCGAGGACTAAACCCCATGCAGTTTGTAGCGCCGCCAGTTGAGGCTGCATATGTGGGATGTACGATACCTTCAATAGCCCAGATCCCTGACTGGCATTAGTATCTGTAAACGCAATACACATCCAACAGCTGCACTCCCCCCTCCCGAATACAATACAGACTACACGAGGATTGATAGCACAGTGTGTAGCCCCAACTCACCCGTCCCAGTCCCGATATCAAGAATCTCCTGTGGATACTCGCCAACAGGCGCATAGAAGAGCTTCCCATCTGTCAGTTCCATCATCATGGCGTGCTTCATATCTTCGCGACTCTGCTCCATATCGTCATCTGGTAGGGGGTAGCGGCTGTTCTTGAAGTAGTGATACCGCCGACCATTCTCGAACGTGTGTGCATAGATAGTGGATGTGGCACTGGTAGACGCGAGCGAGTTGGCAGACTCGTAGCCCTCAACTAGGTCGAACTCATCGGCTTCTCCGGGTTGGCTGGCTGCTTCGATAGCCGAGCTCGTATCGGATGGAGGGTGATCCGGGGCCGGTGCATCGCTAGCTAACGCCACGGTGGCACCGGCGGGCGTCCTTCCGCCATCGGAATAGGCTTCACACATGGTGTATTGCCCCTGTCGCACATGGGAAAACGGTGTGGAAGAATGCGGCCTGGATGGCTCGTGCCTCCGTCGAAGGCAAGCAATGCGAAATGGATCTGGGTGAGTAATAAGTCTGCGAGGACAGCAAACAGCTCGATCCGGTTCGTGACAGCAAAAGCACGCGGGCCGTACGAGGAAACCAAACGAATAGATGCAGAGAGGAGGCTATGTAGGGGCAAGGCCAAGGTGCTCAGGCCAAAGAGAAGAGCAAGGTTTCCCGGGGGGGCTAACGATAGCCAACAAAGAGAGAGAAGGTGGGTATTGGATGTCGTAGTAAGAAATGGTAAGAGAGTCATGAAGAGAGGGGCGAAGACGGGAGGGGAACGAGGGGAAGAAAAAAGGAGATAAAGGTTGTGTCGTAACAGAGCTGTTGGACGTGTGCGGCTGTGGACAGAGTGACCAATCCTCACTGTCTGTTCTAGCTAGCTTGGATACCTACAACCGCTCTCGCTGCTGCCAGGGCTCCTTCGTTCTAAGACACATACAACTTATGTGGCTCCTTCCGTGGCCTGACCTGGTCTGTTTTGCGCAAATGCAGCATCGCGGAGTCCGACAGCTGTCTGACTGGTGTCCGCCAGTGGCTGGCCTCCTGTGCACCTGGCGGGGGCCGGGGAAGGGGGGGGGGTGGTGTGGGGGCAGCCGGCTAGGCCAAGCTAGCCCCCGGCGTGCCATAACGGTCAACGGGACGCTATTAGGGGGAGCAGATCCCCGGATACACACTTTGCCTGGACGACATGCCTGTGGCCTGACATCCGGCATGTGGGGAATGTCCCAGGAAGTATCTCGATACAACGCGTGTAAGAGTGAAGATGACGGACGTGCCAAATGGAGCAGAAGCGTGCTAAAACAAACGGGGGGCCTGGCGTTTTTGTCTACATCTAGACATAGTGAGTTTACTTTACAACTGGCGGAGAGCGAAGTATCTTATTTAGTGAGGGCGGGCCGTTTTTCCACTTGGCCTGGCCGGTCCCACCTTTTTCCCCAGCCCGCTGCAGGACGGAGGTGGGGCTGCAGTTTCTCTGCCTGTTCACTGCGGCGCACTGGCCCTGGCCCTCCAGAGCGCTGAGAACCTCCCCCCCAGGAAGCACTGACTATTATTAGAAGTCCGGCCATAAGAAAACGTCATCTCTTCTCGTTCCTTACAGATCCCCTATGCAGATCGCCCATGGCCCTGGCGTACCATGAGCATCTTACTGACCGTTTCCGTATCAAACGACAGAGCAGCCTCTTGCACCGACTGCATGACTGCTTTAGCACCGCGCTCGATCATCTCGGCGTTGTACGCTGCGATCTCGCGCCGCCGCACGTCTGCAACCCAGCCTGCCGCCCGGATGGCTACCAACGCCTTGATATAGTTATCGGCGTCCATTATGGCGTGCTGCAACCCTTGCCCGCGGTAGATCAGCATCGGGTGCGCGGCGTCGCCGGCCAGTGTCACACGGCTGTCCCGCGTTGCCTCTGCACCGCCAAATGCCACGGGAGCCCAGTACTTCATCTCGTCAATGTAGCACATTGAGCCGTCGGGTATCCAGTCGATCTGGGAGCGGAAAGGCTCGGCGAGCCGTTTCGAGCTTTCGCTATTCTTCAGCATATCAATCGCGTCCTGGCCCTGCACAAAACCTTCCAGGCGGCCCTGCCAGATCTTGATACAAAATGTGGTCCAATTGGCCGGGTCACGCGTTTTTGCATCCTCAGAGCCATCATTCACGTACAGCACGCCACAGCCGCCGACAGCATCTGTCCCCATAGCGACAGCAGCGACGGGGTGCAAGTCGGTGATGGACTTGACCTTGACAGCATCGCCATAGTTGGCAATGGCTGTGGCGAACAGGAGGCCAGAGGCAGTGTTCTTAGCCCTCTCGGCATTTCCGACGACCAGGGAGCGCACGCGAGAGCCGGCGCCATCCGCAGCCAGCACAAAGTCGGAGGCGGTAGCGGAGCCGTCGTCAAAAGTGAGCACAAGGGCAGATGCAGGGTCTCCCTCGTTTCTGTCGACGCTTCGGACGCTCTTTCCCCACTGAATGTGGAGACCATCAGCCAACACCCCGCGGAGACGCTGGCGCGAGACACGACGAGACCCCGGCATCGGGCTTGCAAATAGCAGGCTGCCGGTCACGCCGTTGTAGACAGGAAAGCTCTCCGAACCGGCGTCGAAGACGATATCTGGGTTACACACAGCGCGCCGAAGTTTGTCGGCGACATCTTTGGGAAGCAGGGCCTGCATGACGGGCAGGGCCCAGTGCAGGACGATGGTCCAGTCACGAGGGCGGGCGTTGATGTGTGCCTCACTATCAAAAACGGTGACGTCGAAGCCGTTCTGCCCGTCGCCGTTGCGTCAGTGGACCTTGTTACACCGCGCTCTGCTGTACTCCGTGAACATGAGGTTGCGGGGGTGGGGTCTATTAATGCACCGTCTCACCTTTTTTAACCCTTGCGCGGCCAAGAGGCCGGTCAGGCCGGCACCGACAATGGCGATCTTGGGACCAGCTTTGCTCGAGCCCATGCTTCCGTGTGGCGGTGGTTGTGTCTGTGTCGACGGGATTGTTTCCTGCCTGTGGTTGTCTGCGGTGCTTTCGCCGCTTAGTTGTAGTGCTCTGTACTCCGTAGTAAAACCCGACATCCTCTCAGGTGGGGGGGGGGGGGGGGGTGGTTAATAAGGTGGGTTGCGTTGGTTGGCCTGGTCTGACCTGTCCCATCCTACCATACTTGACCTGGACGAACCACGACTTTTGGGGCATGCGCGCGACGCAGACACTTTTCACGTTTATGCCAGGCAAATTCTCAAGCAAGATCAGGCCTGGCAAACTTTCTCGTGTGGTGGGTTGCAGACTGCTGGCGAGTTATTTTCCGGCATGCTGGTTGGTTCCTTTCTTTCCCGGGATCTAAGCCGACCCTCAAGCCTGTCTGTTAATCAAGCCGTGTTCCATTGTCGCAGTCTTGCTCGCTTGCGCGTCTGACGCTAGAGAGATCTCGAGTTTCTGGCTGCTGGCAAGTTTTCCCAGTACTTGGAGCAACATGACGCAAGACCCGGGAGCGCAACGGCCGCTACACATGGTGGCACGGTAGAATGTTTGATCCTTAACCGCAAGGACGCAGCCCATCGACATCAGCTACGGAATCTCCCCCCATTATATCTAGATGCTGGCACGGTGCTGTGGGCTGAGATACTTTTCTTCGTACCCCCGCGGTGTCTTTTGATACCGACGCTGCCTTGCGTTCGGCGGGATATGACCGTCGTGGATGCCCTGCCCAACTGGTTCATGCTCATGGGCGCCTGTCTCTCTGCAATGCATCCATGCCCACACCTGGCGAAGCTGATCTGCGACTGGCCTGCACCAAAAGTGGCACGGGCAAGCCGTTTGCTTTCTGGAGAGGCTTTCCGGGCAGCCCCGTGATGGCCGGCCCGGCATCCGTGCAGATCCGCGACAGCCCCGAAGTTGTGGCCCTCGGGAACACCAGGCCCATGTGATAGCCATGGGGTGCAAACATTGGTCTCGAAGCGACACTCCGTTCCCGGGAGCATGCCGTACTAGAAAAAGTGGTAGCAGCTGTTGTCGAAGGTGTGAAAGACGCATGTGTTGTCAAGCAGCTTCGTTAAGCCACTAAAGACTAAAAACCCTGCTCACACCCACTGCGCCCTGGGTTGAAGCTTTAGCCATGCGAGAGAAATCAGGCGGTCGTTGAAGAGAATGACATGCCTAAAGACAAACGGGGTAGACTGCCAGGCAACGCCGTCGATGTCCGCCGTGGTGCGACAAGGAAAGAAGCACACTTGCCACGAGGGGCCGCGTCCACGACGAACCAAGGCTCATTCTTGCGGCAGAGGGGCTTCTCCCGCGAGAAGCCATGCGACTTTTCCAGTGTCAAGTCAGAGAAGCCCTGTCCCTCGTAGCTGACTGGTGGCTCCCGGTACGGGACATGGGGCGCGTTCTAGAACGCAATAATTCGAGGATTCAACCAGATATTGGACACGTCCAAACCACATGCGTACGCCGCGATAAAGATAATGCTCGCCTGCTGGGTTGCCGCAGTATGGTCGGCGAGGCTGGCGGTGTCGGCGACAGGGGAGCTCTCTCTCACTGCGGACGGTGCTGGGTCGGACTTTTCGCTGTGGACTCAAAAGCTACTTAAATCGGGTCGAGTTGATGGTCACCCTGATGCAAGTCTGTTCCCAGAGAAGGGTATCGCGGTGCAAAAACGCGAAAGAGAACCACCGATGCTGCTAGAAACAACAACAAAAAAATATCGAGCACTTCTAGGGAACCAGTGGATTTCTGCTACCTGCCTCTGGTGATGTTCTTCTGCTCCCCCCCCTCCCCCCCCCTCTCGTGATCCTTGTCCCTGAGGCTACGTCGAAGCCCACGGCATCGCTTCCTCCGCCCTCCTGCCTCCCTGCCTTTCTCTCTGCCAATGCGGATACGTCACAGACGACTTCAACCGAGCCCAGGAACTGGTAGCGTCGCTTTTACCGCCAATGGACAAGCCCCGTGCTCCGAGCTCGTTTGTTTGTCAGCGCCGAGTGTCGGAATATATCTACCGTTATTTCAGCAAGAATACGAGCAAGTGGTCCACCGTATTTTTGAACTGACACCGAGCTCTTGGTTTTGAGGCCTTCGAGTCGACCAGTTTAAAGCTTCGCTGCTCTTTCAAGCTCACCGGTATGCGATATTAAAGTGCAAAAGGCGGGACGCGCTCTAGCACTGGAAGTGGCCGGCACTAGACCACAACGGAGCATGTTTCGTCAATTTCGTCAACCTCGTCTGTAATGGCACAATCGTTTGGGATGCGACCAAAACTTAGCTGGACTGCCACTCCAAAAGCCTCAAAAAACATCAAGATGCGGGGAGCTACAGAGCACGCCAGAGAAGGCTAGACCGACAAATGTTGAAGGCGTGATTCTGGTGACGAAATGTTCATACTAAGAACTTACCATCTTCCACCAAGAGTGTTTTTGATATACTTCTCACGCCCCCCTTCGCGCTGTGGCTATTTTCTTTTGCCGTCTTATCGCCCCCTTCTCAGCCCACCGCACGATGCCCCTTCATGACCCATGTAGATGCATGACCGATGATTGTAACTGTGTCAGTCCTCGTTGTTTCCCCGGATCCAATTACCTACCAGCAAATGAATTATCATGTCCAGCAACGAAAACCCATCCTCAGCCGGGCCTCCGCTGGTCAGCTCTACTTCCGCAGCCGTTGCGCGCTCCCGCCGGCGCGTCTGCAACTTGAGCCCCTCCCAGATCGAAAAGAAACGCATCATCGACCGTACCAACCAGCAGCACTGGCGCCAGAAGAAGAGGCTTTACATTTCCGAGCTCGAGGCCGAGGTGGCCCGCCTGAAAGCGAGCCTCGACGAGAGCCAATCTAAGCTTCGGGAGCACCGGATACTGCCGTACGTCGCGGAGGCAGGTGCGGAGCTGCAAGAGAGGGCGAATGTGGACAACGTGTCGCGGAAACCTCCTGCCGAAGAACCCCCCCCGGGCTTCGATGCCGGATCAAATATGTTGTGCGTGCCGGCCCTGTCCGTGCCCGCATTATCCGCTCCGTCATCTCTTCCACCGCATATACCCACCCTGCAGGACGACAGTATACCCCTGACTGCAGCCGGTGGCGTGCCGCTCTCCCTCGGATCCGACTCGACATCACTCGTCAGCAGCACCACTGATGGTAGCTGCGGGTTCATTCTCGGCCCAACGTCGCAGCTACCTCCACTTCCGGGAACCGGGCTGCACGACTTTTTTGAACCCCAGCAGTTCGGGCTTTTAGACCACGACCCGGGCGACGTAAAAGAAGGCAGCGGAGTGCTCGAGGCACCACGTGCGCAACCACTAGAATACGCAGACGTGATTTCTGGAGTGTCAGTCATGGATCGAGCCTATCTTGGGCAACAGCGGCAGTTTTCACAGCAACGGCATCAGCCCATATGTGGGCAGCCATTCTGCCACAACATCCAACGGCACCACCACGCCATCCGTGGGACTACGCTCGTTCCATCGCCTCTGTTGACAGGCCTCTCGTACCTTCCCTACTATCTGGCCAGCCGGTACTCCAACCCAGGGTATGGCGTACCCGACTGGATGGCGCTGCCACTCAACCTCCCTGTGTCGACACCCATCGACAAACTGGTCCTTGTGACCAGCCAGGCACTCGTCCAGCGCTACAGCACGCTCGAGTTCAGCCAGCCAGTGTTTCCTAGTATCGAGGGCCTCGTGTCACGCCTGCGGACAGAAAACACGCCGGTCGGCAATAGACAGGGTTCGTTGGGCAGCATGGGTAGCGAAGATCAACACAGCACAAGCACAACCGGCTTCCCCGCGTCCCCGGAGTCCGACGACTCATCCGTGGACACTGCTTCCCGCCCGGTCCTCGTTGCCGTCACCAGCCATGTCGTCTGGAAGAGCCCACTAAAGCGGTTGACGGGCCGGCTGGCATTTTTGCACCAGCTAGCCCTCTTTGTGCGGTGGTGCCTGTGCCCGACAAAGGAGACATATGATGCGATGCCTGACTTTCTGAAGCCCACCCCGCTACAGCGACGCGTCCCTCACCCGGTCTGGGTTGACTTGATCATCTGGCCTGATGTTCGTGACAGCATAATCCGCAGTGGTGACTATAGTATGTTCGAGCTGTTTCGCTTTGTCTTGGGCAACACCCTTACCGTCAACTGGCCTTACACGGACATGAGCACGTTTGTCGAGTGCGTCGACGGGAAGTGGCTCGCACTCAACCCCATTTTTGAGGCCCACATCCGCAACATAGACAACTACTCCGTGGGCTGCCAGGCGGCGGCGACATTTCCTGTCTTGAGCAAGTACGTGCGGGTGATTGCGTGAGAACAGAGTAATTGAGTTTTGGGTGTTGAGTGCCGAGCTTTGAGCCTTGAGCTTTTTTTTTTTTTTTTGGGGGTGGGGGGATATCGGATTAGCGGCGACGGACTTTTGGTCGCTTCAATCTTCAGGCCAGCAGAGACAACATATGTTGTCGACCTGATCAGCACATGTGTTCTTGTGCCTTCATGACTGGGTTCACACCTGGTGCTGGAACAGGCGCGTGGACCTAGATGCCCGGAGGTTTCCAAGCGGCTCTGGTAGAGAAAAGCTGTGCGCCTGACTGGCGAGATCGAGCCGGGCCGAGAGCCTCCTCGACCTCGTTGTTGAAGGAGGGTGAGCCAGGTAGTTCTACAAGCCACCGTGTTGATTTGGAGGGGGGGAAGCGTCGGGCCGAACAGGCTTTCGCGACATGCAGAGAGGTCTTTGACTGGGAGACGGGGAAGCGTGTAAGAGCATGAGACGACGGCATATCATGAGCTTCTTTTCGGCTTATGGAACTAGGACATGAAGAGCAGGCGTCTTAAGGTGCCGGGTAGGTATCATTCTCCGTATCGTTGTCCGTCCCTTGGGTTTGGCTGAGATGAAGCACAGAAGAAGAGGAGAAAATACTTGGCGGAATGCGGAATGTAGTAGAGAGGGGGGATGGATCAGTCCAACAGCTCGTCCAGCGCTTATCATCAGATGCTAGTCTCTCGGGCATCTTTGTCTTATTATCTGCGAAACGGACTTGTCGACCCAATCTCTTAACATATCATTTTGCTCATTGGAAATTCAGGCGTGCATTGTGTAAGGTACCACGACGTAACCACCGTCCCCAATTTAATATGGAGAGGTATGTATCTTACAAGGGCGTACCTGCAGACCCCCCTCGCCAGCACAGCTCTTTCTGCCAAGCATTTTCCAAGAGGCTTCCTGCAGCGAATCAGAGCTTGCCTGTCCAGATCGGGACGGCAGCGCGAGCGAGGGAGGGGGGGGATTAAGCTTTTGAAACTTTTTTTTTAGGAGGAGCTTGTCACTGTGGTGGGAACTGTTAACAAGACCTGGCCAGACCCATCCAGAGCGTCCACGGCACCGGAGGAAAGGAAGAGGTGAAACCTTATTTCGACTGTGAGGATGTGGAGGTTTTTTTCTGATTTCTTTGCTTTACGGATTGCTGTTGACCAGCCGCTCCTCCCATTTCAACAAAAATGGACGGGACCGTGTGGCACCGCCTGTCCAGTCTGATTCTTTCCACCACCGGGCAGCGGGGAGGGCCAGTGATCCCGCGCATACCGAGACGGCACGCCGCCTGGGAAAGGGATGTGTGTCGGTTGCAGCCGACTTCGCAATCAGCTTGCGATGCCCATCACGCGACAGTTAGCCGCCCTGTCCTGTAGCTGAGCTGTGGAGTGTTCAGGTACAGTGTACAGGTGAAAGAAACTCTGACAAAATAAACCACCAGGAGCAACAAGTCGGGTCGGGGTTGGCGTGTTGGGGCTGGCTGGGACGGGGGATGATGTTGGGAACAAAAATAGCCCAGGGCAAAAGCGAAAGTCTCCTATTACAGCGTCCTCCCTCCCCAGACCCCAGGGGTACGGTCGCCAGCTACTGTACGAGGCAAGGAAAAGCTCTGCCCTACGGAGCACAAGCCACCGAACCGGCTGTGCCCTCCCTGCTCGATTTCTGTCTCTCCGGGAATGTTGATGTTGTTTCTTACCAGAGACATCTCTTCTGCCACAACCCCAGGGGCTTTCCCCGGGGTTTATATATTTTTAGATTTCAACTTCCCTCTCCCTTTTTTCCTTTCCCACTGCCTAGCTTTTCTTCTGCTTCTGCTTCTCCCTGCCCCCTCTCCCCGCCCCCCTCTCCAGACTGTTTGCCCTCTCCGTTCTGGCCATGGGCATCGAGATGTCTCTTTTGAGGACCAAATCTTCGCAGGGGAAACCGCAGACTCTACTGTCACCGGAGTCGCCAGATAGCTTTTCTATCCACCGGCTAGGCATCGTACTTGAGCCAGTCATGATCACTGGCTGGACCTGCCGAGCTTGGCGGAGGGTTGCTTTTCGTTCCTCTTCACCGTGTGTTGCTTGGCTGGGGTTGCCTCGGCATTCCCGTCAAAGAAGGGCACCCGGCCAAACAAGGGCGAAGGAGACGTTGGGCCGCCAATGGACCTACGATGTACAGTCTCACTTCAGATGTGCTGAAAGCATGCCCCCGTTCCCCCTTCCTACAGCCACCGCCAGGGATATGTGCACCGTACAAGAAACGCATGAGCTCGCTTGAAGGCTTGGCACTTACGCGCTTGTGCCCCTTATTGTTCTGCTCTTACTACTTTCGTCGTGGTTTTGCAATTCAGTGTATTAAGGGGGGGGGGGGGGGGGGGGGGGGGGCCCCCGGCCCCCCCGGGTGTTGCAAAACATTTACCCCCCAATATTAAACCGCCCCGCCAGTTTGGGCCCC
>JADHKO010000149.1:33668-80536 GCA_019925425.1 Ophiostoma pallidulum
CGCCCCGGCCCCCCCCCCCCCCCGCCCCCCGCAGTGCCTCCGTCGCCTCCTGCTCTTGCACATCCTTTTCCGCGCACTCTTAGACAGCCCCGGCAGGTTGGTCCCCCCTCCTCTTGCAGCCTAGGGCCGCGACTCACATTGGGCTGGACCAGCAGGTGGCAAACAGCATCCTGTATTAGTTGCTTGGCAGCTGTAGCGAGGCCAGACCAGGTAAAGAAAAGGAACGTCAGCTGCGAGGTGTAAAATACTGGCCAGGCCGGCCCCCCCTCCCTTCACGGCTCTTCTGCTTTACTCCAGGAGACACACTCCCCATCCTTGTAAGATACATGTAACGGTTTGCAGTACGGAGTACTCGACAAGGACGCTAAACGACGACTGAGAATCTCGGGTGGGGTGGTGACCTTCCATCCCTGTGCAAATGAATGCATACCCTCCCAATGGTCTAGAACCTCTGATTTGGTACTTGGGAGCACACAATCGTCTCTCGCTATACCGAAATAAGACGAAATCCGACGCATTGCATGGCACTGCCCGACACCCCTGCCACTTTCACTGCTTTTCGTTCTAACCTCGCCCTAGTACCGCGTCGTTAGTTGTAAGATACCTATTCACCTATCTACTCCGTACTTGTTGCTTTGTCTTTTGTGTGGAGTAAGGTCATCTGTTACCACCCCTCCGCCATGTATACATATATGTAAGATATGATATTCGTGCCGCTTCGGCTGCCCTCCCCAGTAGAGCTTTTCTTTGTTCACCCTACGGAGTACATTCGTGTAAGTATTATTACATTCTAGACCCAAGCCTCCCCAGCCCACCTGGAGTCCCACTCCACCATTGGGCTAGAACGCAGGAGGGGACGTGAAGAGAGACAGGCAGTGACAAGAACAGATGCGGAGGTCGATTCAGCCCTACGAGCAAACCGGAAAAAGGAACCTAGAACCAAACAGAACAGATAAAAATGAGATAAAATGATAAAATAATGGAGCGACGCCGGGACCAGAATAGGAACATAAGGCATACGGGTCGTGTGGCGGCCGAACCGAAGGACGGGCAGAACCGAAATAAGAAAGGCTACAATAAAAGCAAGCAGGCAGGGAAGACCATAGGAACCACAACAGGTATATAATGTCACCAGGGCAGCCGAAAGAGCGAGCAAACGAGAAGTCAAGGCCCCAGACTCCAGACCGCCCACATAACGCCGTCAAGACCCGACCTACTCTTTTCATATACTGGAAACAAGAAGCGACGCTGGAGTAAGCGACAGAGGACCTCATATGTCCACCGCACGAGACTGAGAGACCCCGACCTCACTTTCTTTTAGCTAATTTGCCTCCTACCATACAGTTGCAGCTCGCCCCTTCCCTCTCCCACCTCCTAGGCATGCAGCAAAGTACAGATCCGCGTCGGCAAAGCGCCGGCCGGCGGAGGACGGCAGCTCTTGGAGCACCAGAAGCCCCGGCAACCGGCACACCCGCTCCACCTGCCCCTCCTCGGGCAGCGACCCCGTTCGGGGCCGAGGCTGTCCTGCTGCCTTCCGCAGCATTGGCTGCAACAACCGCACAAACCACAGCAGCACCAATGCCAACCAACCCGCTCCTCTTACCAGTGCGGCCTCTCCTGCCAAGTGCCCCGGAGGACCTCCAGGTGTGCGTCCGTACGCCACGCGCCGAGCGGGTCACCACCAGCTGCAACGAGTGCCGGAGGCGAAAGCAAAAAGTAGGCTTCTCTGCCAAACAGAGCTTGTCTTCCCTATACACCCAAGTCGTAGCTGTCTGGTTGCTTGGACTAACTCCCGTAGTGCGACCAGGGACGACCGTGCAGCAACTGCCTGAAGCGCTTTCCCCAGCCGCCATGCGAGTATAAACAGAACAAGTAGGTCGTCGCCTCGTCCCTTTCTTCGTCTCTGATGTTTCTGCGGCTGACCAGCGCAGACGCCGCAATCCAGCGCTCTCCCACGAACCGGCGTTCAAGGTTGTGCTACCGAGCCAGGTTTACGACTATACTAAGTTTAGTGGCATCCAAAACCCAATGCTGCCACCAGCCCTTGTCCTTCCACAGCAGCAGCAGCAGCATATTCAGAACCAGCAGCGTCAGCTTCTGTCTGCGCAGAGTCTTCTCGTCCCCGTACCCATGCCACCGCCTCTGCCACCGCCACATAACTTGCCGTCACTCCCCTCAGCCTCGCATCTAGTGGCAAACAGCTCGAATTACCATCGACAACAACAACGACAACAACAACAGCAGCAGCAACAGCGGCAGCAGAAGCAGAAGCAGAAGCAGCAGCCACAGCAGCAGCAGCAGCAGCAGCAGCAACAACAGCGATGGGACATCTTTTCAGAGGCCAATGTGACCCTCAGAACTTCCAACCAGACAGCACTAGACCATTGGCCTGGATTCGACTTAATGTCGATGGATGCTTATGGTAGTAATCTCAACGGGCCCTCTCCAGAAAATACCACAATGGGCGGTGGGACCAACGACAGCAGCATGGCGACTGCAGAACTGCTGTTTGGCGCGGACCAGACCCCAGAGCCGACAGGTTCGTTTCCGTGGGCTGATGAAATGCCTTATCTCGGTGACAGCAATGCCTTTTTTCTCCCCCCTGACCAGCACAGCGCCATGCTGCACCACGAGATCCTCGAAGAAGCCTTTTGGCTCCTCCGAGAGCGTCGCATGGTCCCCGACGAGCTGCTAGCCACCTGTAACGCGAGCAACATGGACGGCTTTTATGCGTGGCTCAGGATTCTGGCATGGACGGCGCCGGGCCAGTACGCAAGCGGTGTCGCAGATCGAGACGGCCCACAAGTGAGGAAGGCGAGCGTCAGCAGTGCCACCAGCAACATCTCTAACCGGGCATCACACACACCTAATGTCCTGCCAGGGACAAACCTATTCCCAGTTACCGGCCCCGCATCCGACCTCGCGCATCGTCCCCTGGACGCGACAGGCCTAAATGCCGACTTGGTGAGAATCTGTAGGTCTCTCCTTTCTTTTTCGTCCCGCCGACGATTTTTTGTTGCTCGCCTTGGTTGTCTTTAGGCCTCACCACCATACTGACTTCTTAGATGACAAGTTGATCTCCCGGTTCAGGTCCTGTCTTGATGGTAACATGGACCCCTTCTACCTGTACACGCGTGTCTTTGTCCCTTACTGCCTGCAGACGCCGCTGCTCGTCCAGGTTGCCGTATACACATCGGCGTGTTTCTTGCACGACACTGGTCATCTAGACAAGATAGTGGCCGTGGCGCACAAGGGCAGAGCCATCCACATGCTAAACTCGCAGCTGCAACAAGAGCAGCAGAATCCCGACCCAGGAACATCTGCAGCACCCTCCCCTACCAGTGATAACGCCATCACAGCTCTTATTCAGCTCATCATGGACGAGTGGTACTGGGGCCAAACAGAAAACTTGCGCGCCCATCTTCGAGGCTTGCGGGAGATGGTCGTCTTGCGAGGCGGCCTCAAAAATCTGGGCATGAACGGATTGATTAGCAAGCTAGCAGTTGCGTGAGCCTCCCCTCGGTTGTTTTCCTTCTGGGTGCCATGTGCAATGCTGTGTTCTCTTCTCTCTCTCCTCTTCTTCGTTTTGCCTCTCTCTCTCACAGTCTCTAACACAACTAGGGTCATCTATCTAACTGCCATCCATAGTTCCGACCTGGCCATTGCTCTATCCTTTGAAATGAGGCCAGCTCTTGGAGGCAACACCATCAATTCCGGCAACTTCCTCTTCGACTACCAAGAACCAGCCCAAAATCCCTTCCGCGTCGCCCATAACACCCCTTTAGTAGCCAGGTTGCCATCGTTTGCGCAGTGCGCCGATCCCCTCAAGATCCACCCGACCACGGCCTCCATCCTCGACGACATGCGGTTTCTGATTGCCGCCGTCCTGGCCCTGCCACCTAACCCCTCAGGCAAGGACTTGCAAAAGGTCCAGACTACCGCGCAGTGGATTCAAAACCGCATCCAGAGTCTGCCAGTGGACTCTCCAGAGGTACCGGATGAGGACCCACTGCTGTCATCCAACACAATGGCAGCCGCTACCGCTCGACGCCCGTCGATTGTTCTGTCCCACGCCGAGCCTCTGCAACAAGCCCACTCGCCTTTCCCCACTGCCCAGATAGGCAGTCCATC
The DNA here is from genome assembly GCA_019925425.1 of Ophiostoma pallidulum. Lineage (NCBI taxonomy): Eukaryota > Fungi > Ascomycota > Sordariomycetes > Ophiostomatales > Ophiostomataceae > Ophiostoma > Ophiostoma pallidulum. The sequence goes on from JADHKO010000149.1 coordinate 37,800, forward strand.
CGAAGCAGTTCCGATCCATAGTCACCAACACTACCAACGCCAATCGCCGGCCTCGCCTCGTCCCCTAGCTGGTAGCTACCAGAGCCGCCCCGGAAGCAGCAGCCCACATTTACAGCCGCTTACACCGCCTGGGTCCACCGACGGCAGCCTGTCCATGCCGGTCAACATAAGCGGGCCATCAAGCGGATTTAGCTCGCGTCGAGGGTCGGTTCAAGAGGACTCATGGTTACACACCGGGGCAGAACCGGCACTGGCTGCTCCTGCGTTGGAGTTTAACTTTTCCCAGCCTCTGGACCGTCTCCTAGGGCAGCCGTCTCTTACACATTCCGCGCCTCATGTAGGACCCTCAGACCCCCTCTACCAAGCTGTTCGCCAGACAGCTCTGGTATATGCCCAGGCCGTGTTGCGGCGTAAGCCGTTTAGCGAGGTTGTAGACCACAGCGAGTTCCTGCAGCTGTGGACTACCACGTGGCGGGTTTCTCTGACTGCCTGGAAGGGCCTGCTTGGAGTCTTCACCTGGGTGACGCTGGCCATTGTGGCGAGTGCACGCGACACGCCGCACGACCTGTTCGTCAAGAGCATTCTGAGCATCTGCACTGTACAGATGAGCCTAGAGAGCTGGGACCTGGCCGCGGGGGCCTTGAAGGCAGCTCTACGACTAAATACTTGGTTGGCAGGAGGCAAGCAGCTGGGCAGCAAGACCGCAACTGGCCGGGATATCTGAATATGTGAAGGTGTTCCCTTTCTTCTTCTTCTTCTCCCCCCCCCTCTGTCCTTTTATGTAGATATATACCCAGTCTTCTTTACAATGCTTCTGGAGCACATAGGTTACTGGAAAATCACGTCCACACACACCAGTCATCGATTATAGAGGAGAAGAGAGGGAGCCAACGACACACGACACCTCTCAAACAGGTGTCAGAAACCGAAACGATACTATACACTGCCATGCCTCTTGTCCCCCGCGAGACAGTGAAGCATTTTTGACAACAGAGGACCCAGTCCTAAGCTCGTCTCCCACCCCCTACTCGAGCGATGCGGGCAATGTCAAGATTTTGTCCGCCGGGTGGTGCCGAGTTTACCTCGCTCCGAAGCGGGGCGAAGAAAAAGAAGACGAAAGTCTGAAATTATCGCCAACGTACCCGAGTAACATTGTACTAGCCTAGGCGGCCTCGTTGCCCCGTTGGACAGACAGCGCTGGTTACGGCAGCCCACCAACCCAAGCAATGGCGGCTGTCTCGAGGTATTCTGGCGAGCCCCGGACTGCAGTCGCACCCAGGACGTTATTGAAGCTTGAATTTCCTGCCACCTCCAAATACCAGTTCGCTTGTTGGTGGCATTCTGATACGATTTCGCCAGCACGGCGATTCCAATATGAACCGCCTCCGCCTTTTTGACCAACGCAGGACGTCCATTCCGGCCCCCTTCGCCAGATTCGTTGCTTCAAGATCGCTGCCTCTGTGCTTCCAAGTTTTATAAGTGATGTCCCAGTTATTCGGTAACAGGGGAATGTGTCTCAGCCTGTCTGCGGAAACGAGGTGCCTGACCTCGTGTCCGAATGGTCATGTTGAGAATTTGATGGCTTCTTGGCGTTTGGTGACGGAGAGTTCCGGATTGGTGTGTTTCCTGTCTTTTCGTGCACTGACTACACCCCTCTCATTCTGTTCCTGTCCAGACTCGCTCTGGGGGGCGTCGTAAAAGGAAAGTACGACATATGCGCCGTTCAAGAAATATGTCTCGCCCCATGGCCCCCCAAATCTTCTTTCCATCTATAGAACATGACGGAAGCTAGTTAAGTACTTGCACATTTAGCTCACCTAATCTGGAAAATGGTCAACACAGACTGCCAGTATCTCGTTTCGGTTTACATTGTCGAGACTACACTTCACCTGTCCCCTATAGACTTCACCCTACGCCTCTTATGCGTCTGGCACTTTTGAACCCCTACAATTCTATTCTATCCTTGGGCGATATCCACCTCCATGATTAAGGCCACGACAACAGGCTGGCCCCGCTTCCCTTGGGCCTCATCGGCAGCGGTGTTTCCTACCACAACCATAGGAAATCCGAAAACGGTGTAGCCTGGAATGGACTCTGAGGCAGCTGTGGCCGCTATGAAAGGAGAACCCCTACTCAGTTTCCGGCCGTATATGCGGGTTAAGGCCTTCTTTGAAAGGGGCCCTGAACAGGCGCTGCCCTATGCCCTCCTTTTCGGCTTGGCTATCTCTGTCGGGGCATTTGCGACATCAACCGTCATGCTTTCTATGCATTTCCCCGTCCATACCGTCGTATGCCGCGACGGAGGGGCAGGTGGTGGTATAGACGGCCCTCATCTATCATGCTACCCCAACTTCTTCCTTACGACGTGGCTGATGATGTTTGCCGCATCGGGTCTCTCTTTCTTCTTTATCGCGTTTCTGTGCGTGCAGCAACAGGAATTGCGGCTGCGTCGGACTATCTCCATGATGGGGTCATTTGCCTGCATGTCCTTGTGGTTATCGACACTCGCCGTTGGGTTTCTGCCAACGCAGGTCAGCTTCGATAGGGCCACGGGTACGCCGCAGATCAGAGGTTTTGGGATGCTGAGCTCAAGCATCGAGAATTACCGGATCGCCCACAACATGACTCAGGATGTGCTCAGCGGCGGCTTTGGTACTGTCAGCAGTGGCTATGGGGACAATTCGTCCTTGCAGGTCATTTGGGTTGTAGGCGGTGGTGGTATCACAAGTGCTCGTCCTGATGAGGCCGCCTCCACTGGCGGCATGCTGATCATATACCACACCAATAGCAGCCCTGACCACTTCCAGTACGCAGCAGGCAGTCCACCCCCAGTCTCTCGTCGACATGTGGAACGGGGAAGAAGAGAGGCACTTGACTTGGATGCCCGAAGACGCAGGCTGCAATCTGATCCGCCTCTTGCCAATAAGCAGTCTGCTGCTGCATCAAACGCTGAGCATTTCCCGGTCACTAGGTCGACGAGACCTCGGCCAGCTGTCCAGAACGAAACCGGAAATATAGAAAAGAGCAGCAATCTCTACCAGGGGGAGACGAGAATGGCGCTGGTGGCGACGATTTTTGCGTCGCTGTCGTTGTATGTTTTTGGCCCCTCTGCACCCCTTTTCCTGAAATAAACAGTGGCCCCCAAAGTCTAGTCGCTAACAAAAGTCTTATCTTGGATGTTGTAGTCTTGCTTCCTTTTCCCTGTTTCTGCTTCTGAGCGCCTTTCCATTCATCTGACGTTGGGAAAGAATAAAAGCGCAGCCCGACCTAGAAACGACACCCCAGACGATGAGCATAGTCTTGGGCTGGGAACTATACCGACGGCCTGGCCGCTGACAAGATAACCCACTTTTGCTAGTGTCAGACATGTGTTTTATCAATAATCATAACCATAGCTTCACACCGGGACGCATTGCTCCTCTTGAAAAGTGACGTTTGAAATGGAGAGCCCGCCCGAAAAGCATACCTCGTGCATCTCAGACCAGGAGGCCACATTGGGACCTGTGCTTTCGAATTCAAGGTGAGTTCACATGCTCTGCTCCCCTGAAATATATATGCATCACACAAGACCTCATGGTCCTTTCCATGGCAGACGGAGGGTAAAGGATAGAACCCTGTTGTCCGCAGGGCCCTGCAAACTATTCCCCTCTACGCGGAGAAGCACCGGTTTTTTTTACCTACACGGACTGTCTTTGTTATGCGTGTAGTGGTACTGCCGAGGGAGGGGAGGTGCACCAGCAACGTAGCTCTTGGCACTGCTAGGTCTGAACGAAACCGTGTCCTGCCCCCGAGGTCTGACAGGCGAGACCAGAATATATGCACTGGGACCCATTCTTTGTGATGCTCTCGTTTTTCAAGCACGACGCTTTGTCCCACAGCATATTGAGCACAGGCTGAAAGAGCTAACGGCACCGCTCGCCCTATCTTCCTCCGTGCTCGGTTCGAGCCCCGGGCTTTGTCAATTCCCCTTTACGTGCCCTGAGGCTTGAAATTGCTCCCGATGTCTGTTCCCTTGCTAACATGAATCGTCCCACTGTATCCAAAACCAAATTGGCCAGCCCCCTTCAGTCTCGCTACCCAAGGGGTAAGGCTGCATCTTGGAACAAAAAGAAAAGCATCCTACTAATATGGGTAGGAGACACAGGGCGCTGTGTTTTTGCAGGTGTATGGCCCAAGCACGATTTTTGAAGAGGAGGGAAACTGGCACAGTCTTGACACCGTCCCGGGGGAATTCAAGACCCAGCACGAAGCTAAGGAATATGAGAGCTCCAACAGAGCAACCTACAAGAGAGAAAAGAACGACGATGTAAGATACGGAGCCGACGGGTCAACAATGCTTTGTCTTACTGGCCATAATTAGAAGGCACATACACCACTGCTGTAGCTTCGCACTGCAGGTAGGCAGGCAGCTGGCTGGCCTCGGGGAGTTATTTAGCCCTATGCAAAGTGTGTTCGGTCGGAAACGAAGCAGGCCTGTCTTGCTTCGCGACAAACCAATGCACCTCTGGAGAAGACGCAGAGCCATTCTAGTGGCTGGTCGTAGAATGCGGTTGCCTGGTTCCATACAAGAAGGCCCCCCCTCTCCTACCGCGACAGCTAGTTGGCCAGGTCTCTCTAGCATCGGGGTTTGGTGTGCCGGGGATGCTCATTTCGGTGGGACGACCGGACTATGTCAGGTTGTTTTGGCTTGGCAGTGAGTCGCTCCTTGTGCGCGTATTTCTTGCGTCGTGTCGAGCAGAAACGGGCGTGCAGGCTTTCTGTAAAAGCACGCCAGCATTTACACAGAGGCATGAGCGCTGGCCAACCAGAGCAGGCTGGCTCAACCAGCAGCCTCGCCACCACTGCGCGAGAGTTGCGGAAGATAACAGCAACCCGTTTGGCGCCCTTGAGCGCGCGGATTCAAGACAGAGCCAACAGGGGGGGGGGGGGGGGGGGGAAGCCGCCCTACCCCCTCACCTGACGGGTGTTTGACTTGTAACGGCTGCTTTGTCAACGAAAGGCTTATTAAAACAAAACTAGAACACGAGGGAAGAAGGCTACGCTATTCCGTAGAGTCAGAGACACAACACGAAAAAGAACAAAAAAAGAGAGGTTGGGTCGGCCTCCGGCCTTGGATGGAGCTTGGGGCAACGGGCGGTGGGAAAAAAAAACATTGACCAAGTTTCTTACAAGAAATAGACCCCCTTGCCTTCCCCCCACCCACCCCCTGCTCTCTTCTCTGTGCATGGGCGTGGCCAAGTATGATCAACCAATGGAGCCGTGAGACGCGATGCCTCTCTGGGTAGCGTGGCATGGCAGCAGCGCGTCGATTTCGGCGTACCGTGTTGGCCGCCACGAATGGGGACGCTGCGAAGGCGGAGGGCGAGGCGGACAGAGAAAAAAACTGCGGGCTGGCCACGAACGAAAAAGAAAGCGTGCCAGAGTCTAGCGTGCCGAGCACTGGCCAATAAGGGTCCTTGGGTGGCTGCGTTCTAACACGGCGATGAAAAGATATCTTACATGGTAAGATATTCTACAAGCACAAGCTCCAGGCTACAGCGCAACCGAGCAGAAAGCATCTTACGGAGATGGGCAGCATTGCACAGAGGACTAAACGGACGCAGGAGGTGGAACAAAGATGGAACAAGACAGGAAAACGGATTACCCGCTAGAAGGGACGGGCTGGTGGGCTCTTTCTGTGTTGATGCGGTGTCGTGGGGTTGGCGAACTGCGAGGCATTTGGCGATGTGCCGTGAGAAGCTCGGGACGGCCTGCGCGTGACGGTGCGAAACATGACTGCAAAAATCCGGGAGGGGCATTGGTTAGTGGGCGGGGGGCGGAGGCTGCGTGGTCTCGGTGCTTCCAGTGGCCTCGCCCCCAAATGGCAGCCGCGCCACGACGCCTGCCTTCAATCTTCGCTCTTTTATTTTCGGGGACACTTGTGCACTTGCGCCATTGCCAGCACGCCTCTGTCCACACCCACTTGCCACCCCAGAACAGAACGCTGCGCCCTGTGTTGGGATTAGGCCCATGGTTAGGCCCGGCCTAGGCTCAGCCTGGCGGCCCTCCTACTGGACGCTGCATTGTTTGTGTGGGAGGTGTAGGTCGTAAGGCACACATGCTTTGGCTTTGTTGGACGCTGGACGCTGGACGCTGGTTTGGCTGCCCAGCGACTGGCTGCCCGGCACCCCCCACCCCCGACTGGCCCCCTGCACACTCACCGCCCAATCGAAACCCACTTCGCTCGCCGAGTCCTGCCACACACGGCCGACTTGGGCTCCTATGCTGACCAGGCCAGCTGAGGGAAGGGGGAGGGGGAAATGGGAGGATAAAGGAGAAGATAGAAGAAGGGAAAAGGGAAAAGGGAAACGAAAAAGAGAAAAGAGAAAGGCCTGGTAGCCCCGAAACCCGCTCTGGCGCATTTTGCGAGGCTCCTGCGTCTCAGTTCGCTGCCTCGGATTGGCTGCAAGGGTCCACTCTACCAGCCAGCCGTCTTTCCAAAGCCGCCAAGCACAATCGAGAAGGAGCAGCCCAGTGTGGGCAGCAGCCTTACGTCGGCCACGCCTTCTCGTTCGGAAGGCCACAGGTTGCCCCCTCTTTCCCATTGGAAGGGAAGACGGCGGGCTAAGAAAGGAATGAAAAAAAAACTACTCGCAATAATATGCCACAAATCCCCGAGATGGCCAGGGCCGCGACTTCTTTACCTTCTTTACCTTCTTGCCTCTTGTGGCCCTTCCTGCCTTCTCGAACAGCCCCCCCTTCTGTTTTATCCACACCATCCTGCCCAAGGCCTCCCCTCTCTTTTTGTTCTTTTCTTGTCGTCTCCGGTTTCTCAAAACAATTCCGCATTCGAGCCGGGGCTTCTTTTTTGCATCCATCGTCTGCCCCTTGTCTACCTACTCTCGCCCCGCCGCGCGCACCGTCGCTCTGTGTTTCCGCGTTCTTCCGGATCGCCGGGTTTCAGCACAACTCCGTCGCATCCGCCCCGGGACCGCATGTCCTCGACGAGCCCAACAACCGCGGCATCACCACAGCGCAGCGCAGCGCGAGCAGCAACACACAGGCGATCGTAGATCCGGACGTACGTCTCCGGCCGCCGTGTGGCATGGACCCCCCGAACAAACGGCGCCGGCTGGCGCCCAAGCTGCCAGATCCTCCACCGCCCCCGACGCAACCGACACAGCCGACGACGCAATCTGTGCCGCCCGGCCCCGACCAGGTTCGTTGTTCTCCGTTGCAGTCTTCTCGGACCTCAATTGTGGCCGCGCACATTTCTTTTCTTATTTCTTTGTCCCCATCATCGTCAACCGAGGCTGCGTGCGCAAGCCGGTTTTCGGACTGCAGCCTCGTCATTTCGCCTCCACATCTCCGTTTTCTTTACCTTTACGTTCATCCCAATTCGCGCGGCGGCTGACCGCACTTCTAGACCCATCCGACCTCGTCTGAACTCCCGATTCCGGTTGCCCACGATGCACCGTCTTCCGACCCATCCGAGAGGCAAGACTTTGAGAAGTTCGCGAAGCACCTGCAGGATGCCGCCATGTACATCTACCGACAAGGCCAAAAACAACCTTACGCCCGTGTCTCGGCCCTGCTTCTTCAGTGGGATTGGGATGACAATGAGGCTGTCTCCGGCGATGTGTCCTCGCTCGAGCGCGTTCTCCGCGATCGCTACAATTTCCACACCGAACGCTGGGGGATTCCTGCCGACGCGAACCCGAGTGCCGAGCTGAGCTTGCGGATCTCCAACTTTTTGAACCAAGCAAGTGCAGATCATTTGTTGATCATATATTACGTCGGTCACGGCTACATTGGCCCTGACAACCAACTGTACTGGGCACGGTGAGTTTGCATTTTCGCATACTGGGCTTGTGGGGGCCCCCCCCCCCCCCCCCCCCCCCACCCCCTTCCCACCAAAATGCGCCTCCCGTACACGGCCAACCCGCCCCAGTTTGACGACCCGGCCGAGGCCGCCGTCGTCGACCGCGTCGCCGCGCGCCGCGCGCCCCGCCCGCTCCAGCCCCTCGACCTCGCCCTGCTGCACGCGCCCCCCGTCGCCGACGGCTGGAACGCCTTCCTCGGCGCCGTCCGCACCCGCACCGCCACCATCCCCGCGGACCTGCGCGAGCTCGCCATCAGCCGCGTCGCCGTCGTCAACCGCGCGTGGTACGAGTGGGGCCACCATGCGCCGCTGGCCACGGCCGCGGGCGTCACGGCCGCGGGCCTCGCCGTGGTCCGGCACGACGCGCCGCTGGCGCTGGCCGACACCGCCGCCGTCGACCGCGGCGACGTGACGGCGCTGCAGTGGGCGGTGCTCGTGTACACGGACGAGATGACGCGCAACGTCGAGGTGGCGGACGCGACGTTTGCGCACCTGCGCGCGCTGCTGTCTGGCGGCGAGCGGCAGGTCGTGGAGCTGACGGCCGTGGTGCGTCTGCTTTGTTGTTGTTGTTGTTCCTGGGGGACGGGGGGGGGCTGTTCTGCTGTTTCTGCTTCTTCGTCTTCTCTTTCCCGTTCTCTCTTATTCAGTGAAGCTGACATCTTTGTCTTTTTTTAGATTGCCTGCTACAACTGCGTGAGCCGGTTTTTGGTAGCTCTCGATGGTACGTGTTCCCTGACCCCCCCCCCCTCCCCCCCTCCGGGATCGTATTCCCATGCATCTCCTCTCCTGCCTGCTAAAAGCATTTCTGCGGCAGTCGGCGAGAGAAACGGCACAGGACCGGATGCATCCAGCCACTAGAAAACAGAGTGCCCCTCTGCCGAGAGAGAGAGAGAGAGAGAGAGACGGGCGTGGTGCACCAGGTGTTCTTTTATATGAAAAAAAAAGCGATATGGACAAAGCACACAAACAAGCAAATCCGTGGTATCATCGCCATATAAAAACTCTTAAAACGACCCTCACACGCAAGCAGAACAGAACAGCGGCGACAATATCTTTGCATCAGTGGGCGATACAGCTTTCATTGTTGTCTCTCCTGGACCAAGCACAGGAGCACGGCGACGCTGGCAAGAATAGAAAGCATGGGAACAAGAAGAGCATACGGAGAGCAATTCGAATATGATCAGGGGGGACCTCTGGATTTACCGAAACCTAAACCTAAACCTAACCCAAAAACGCCGCGGAACGAGCCGTCTCCCCTCCCCCCCCCCTGGTCGACAGCCGTATGCATGCACTCGTTTCCAAGACTTTCAGCTCCCAGGGAGGGGGGGAGGGGGTCATCGGCAATGCTTCATCTGCCCGGATCTCTGCAGCCGCCTAAAGCGCAAAACCAACCCAAGTAGACCATATTCCGCCTTTGCCCCCCCAAAAAACACCCCCCCTTCTCTCCCAGGGGGCCGTAACGCCCGAAAACGAAAACGAAAATGAAGAAAACGTTGGGCAGGCACGCTGCACAGAACAGTCCTGGTAGGCAGCCAGGAAAAGACGGATCGCTGCAGCCCAATCATCCCGGGCCGTTCTCGTGTGTCGTGTGCCGTGTTCGTGATGTTGTGGCGACGAGGTCGGAATGACAGCGGCATGGCCCGTAAGTAATAAAGTAAAAATGGTCATTGGCATTTCGAGGCCGGAAACAAAACTGTCCGATGCTGTCGAAGAGACCGTAAGGGGAAAACTCCTTCCCAGGCCAACTTCGAGGCTGATTGTATGTGGTTCCGGGGGAAAGCCTATTCTGCCGCGGCTGTGCTGCGCCACCGGTCCGGCAGCGCGGGTTGGCGTCCAGCGGTGGACAAGGAACGCGGTGCCCCGTGTCGCACGCAGCATCGTCTTTGCTACCGCCCCTACAGCAGTCATCGTGGCCGTCATAGCTATCGTGGGCGTCGTCGCACGTGCCGAGTCTCACAGTGTTCTGGGGTTTGGGGGGAAGGGCATCAGGGCGACGGACGGGCCGTTTGGATTTTATTTCGGGCATCTCCTATAAGAGGTCCGGCTGTGTGTGCGTGTGTGCGTGTGTGCTTCTCCGGGGTCTTTCTCTCGCGTGGGCCGCGCCACCATTAAAATTATGTAAAAGGAAGAAGAAGAAGAAAAATGCAAAATCGTGGTTTGAGTATATGTCGTCAGATGAGATATTTGGGGTGTCGTAGAATATGCAAGAAAAGGAAGACGGGAAAAATGGATCGTGATTCGCTGGGTCGTGAGGGAAATAAATCAACAAAGCATTATGCGAGAGGCGCCGGGGGGGACGACAGACGACGCGGCGAGGCGAGACGAGACGCATCCCGCCTCGATCCACTGTCACCGGCGGGCCATGGCCATTTCGACAGACGTGTGTCGCTTGTGCAGCAAGGGCGACCGCTGCAGCTCCTGCACAACGCCCATCCACCCTGCACGGTGGTTGCCTTCGGGCGAGGCATCTGGTGGCCGGATGCCGAGCGTCGCGACGCGCCGGAGTGGTGGCTTGCGCCGGATGCTGCCGCCGGAGAGGTCGTCTGCCGGGCTGGAGCCGGAGTCGGGGGTCGAGGGGGGTGGTAAGGACTGCTGTCGCTGGATGCTGCGGAGGAAGGGATGCGCGTGGCCGGCGCTCGACGGCGAGCCCGGCGTGCTCGGCTCTGGCGTGGTCGGGTAGTACTGGTGGTCGGTGTTCCCGGCGGCGACGGCGGCAGCGGCGGCGGCGGCGATGGATGCTGCCACAATCGAGGCGGTCGTCTTCTGGGGGCTGCGCGGCGACGACGGTGTAGAGGGAGCAGCGCTGGCCGGAGGGCTGCCGGACTGCGAGCTTCCGCTAGAGCTGCACGAGCTGCTGCTGTGTCCGCTGCTGCTGCTGCTGGTGCTGCTCTGGGAATGGGAGTGGGAGTGGGAGTGGGAGTGGGAATGTGAACGGCGTGCGCAGGTGGTGGTGGTGGTGGTATCGGTGGTGGAAGTCGCAGCGGCCGCAGCGGCGGCTGTGGAGGCGGCGGAGGCGGCGGAGGCGGCGGAGGCGGCGGCGCATTTCTCGACCTTGTCGGCGGCGGCGGTGGCGGTGGCAGCCACGATGCTCATGTAGACGACCAGGAAGCGCATGCGCAGCAGGTCGAGGCGGCGCAACTGTTCCCCGAGGCGCGTGCGCTTGGCCGCCCACAGGATGCGCGCGGACGTCCTGAGGCGCGGCAGGGGGCACGATGCCGACAGAGGGTGCCGGTCGCGGTCGTCGCGGCCGTCGCGGCCGTTGCGGGCGGGCGCAGGCGGCGTCCTCCGCTTCTCGGCGGCGGCGTCGAGGTCGTCGTACTTCTTGTCGTCGGCCAGCACCAGCACAGCCTTGAGATCCTCCAGCAGGTCGTCGCCGGCGCGCTGGATCTCCTGCAGCAGGCGGCCGAGCCGCATGCGGTCGTCCCGGCGGGGCACGCGGGCCACGTCCCGGTCGTAGCTCTCGTTCTCGTGCAGCGACGAGTCGGCGGCGTCGAGCAGGGCGGCAATGTCGCGGGGGGCGGCCCAGTAGGCGGCGCTATAGCGGGCGACGATCTGTGCGACGACGACGAGGGACAGGCAAAGAGCGGTCAGCACCAGCACCAGCGTCCACTGGCGCATGGCCGAGTCGGACGACATGGCCTTGGTGCTGCGTGCTGGCGGGGGGGGCCAGAGGACGCGCGAGCAGGTCGAGGCAAAGTGAGGGTTGGCGACGAGAGACGAGTTGGAGTTGTCGTGGAATTGGGAGGGAAGGAGGGAGTACGAAAGGGGGTCCATGTATGGGGGCAGCCGTGTTCAGGCCAAAAAGGCAAGAAGCCAAAAAAAGAGTATTAAGGTATTATCGTCCAAAGAGAGAGGAAGGAGCGAAAGACAGACGACGGACTTGGACTTCTGGGGCAGGTGCAGGCAGGCGCAGGCAGGTGCATGCCGTGGTGCAGGAAGGAGGGGACGGTTGAATGTATAAGACCGGGGGAGGCAACTAGCAGCAGGTGGTGTGGCGGAAAACGGGCCCGCGGGAGGGGGGGGGGGCGGGCGTTATGCGAGGCAAAAAGGAAGGCACGCATGAGAGGGCAGGCGCGAGCGGTAAGAGCGCAAAAGCGACCAGATACAGGCTGGGCGACGACAGGGAGCTAGGCGGGAACAGCGGATAGGCCCGGCGAGGAAGGTGCACCCTGGCGCGGTTGGCCTTCAGCGCGAGAATCTGACAACGTATTGTCCGTACTTGGTGACGGCACACGCGAAAGCAGAGGGCGTTCACCGAGAAGACGAACCGTGTCCTTCCCGGCTGCTGGGACGAATCCGAACGACGTCGGCTGGCCCGCCGTCCCCAAATTGCAGGAGACTCGCCTGGCCTGGCCATCCGTCCCTGGCGCTCCCTTCCTCCCCCCCCCCCCCCCCGCCACCACCAGGGCTTGACCGCCTGCCGCACCAAGACGTGTCTCAAACTCACCGCGCGTTGGTTGGCCAGGCCGGGCCCTGGCGTTCACGAGACGTTGGACGCATGCCGCTCGCCTGGTCTGCGGCCCCCGCCGCTGCTGGCTGTCTGCTCCCCCTCTCTCACGGGACCAATCAGTCAGGAATCGCCTGTTCTTGCAGTCCGGTTGGGCCGCTCGCCACTGCTCTGCCAGACAGCACAAGCAGAAAGGAACACCAGAGTCCTTGCCCTCTGTCGCCAATGTCACTCCACGCCTTGGGTAATGGGCTGTATCTTACTCCGTCGGTTGTGGCAACTGTCATCTCCTGGCGAGGCCACCAGGCCACCTGGCCACACGCCCCTGTCTGTCCAGTCCACTGGCCCCTATGAACTGCAGGAGAAGGAAAGGGGGGGCAAGGGGGGCGGGCAAAGGTGTCGACAGCGCAGAAACGGGGCCAGAGTGACCGAAAAAAAAAACAAGACCCGGCGCTGCCCAACTGCAGTCGGGTGGGGTGAGGCCCCATACGGGGACTGGTTCTCGCTTGCCTCTGGTCGTCTAGCTGCAGAACGACAATCTGCATGGCTTGCTGGGGCTGGGTGCAGCGCGTTGCGACGTATCTTACGTCGTATCTGACGAGTCCGCGAGCGGATAAGTTGTCCGTCCTAGGCGCCTCGTTCCTGCGTGTGTCCTCTGCGCGCGCCCCAGCAGTTTGTTGGGCCAGCCAGCCAGGCCGGCTGCGAGACCGACACGCTAGAGAGAAAGGAGAAGGAGAGAGAGGAGAGCGAGAAAGAGACGAGGGCCGGATGGCGATGGGCGATGAGGTGGCAGCCTCCTCGAGTGCGCTGCCCGTCGGCGACGAGCTCCGACCGGCATCCGACCAGTGTTGCTGGGCATCGCATTGCGTCGCAAGCGCGCCGCGGCCGCATGCTCCTGGATGGCCCTCGCCGTGGCGGCCGTCGTGCCGTTCACGATGCGGCGTCGTCGGTTTGCCCTGTCCGCCCTCGCCTCCCCAACCTTTTTTTCTTATTCGGCGCGCTTTTCCCCTTTCGCCCAACGGGCCAATCTTGATCTTCTCAACCAGATCGCCATGTCGTCGTGTGTCCGTCTGTTCTCCCCGTTTCTTACACCCCCCCTTGCCTATAATAACCCGTGTGTCTCTCATCCCGCCCCCCTGTTTTTGGTTGTTCTGGAAAGGGAGGGGGGAGGCCGGGATATTGTTTCTCTCCGTCGTCCCTTGCAGACGGGAGACGAATAAATGCGGACCAGCCGTCTGCAGTGCGGCCGCACAGCAGATCCTACAAAGGAGGGTGTGTTGATAATAATATCTTACAATAATATGCGAACACATACGCGGGCGAAAACTGCGGGAATCGTGCAGCGGAAAAGACGCTGGTGGAACAGCGCATAATAGCCGTCGACCGCAGCATGTGACGCGCTGACCGCCAGTGTGGGGTTCCTCCGCAGCCAGAAAGGGAAGAAAAGTAAAAAAATAGGGAACCCCACTCTGTTTCCATTTTCGATGCCGTCTTCGAACCTCTGACGTCCCAATCTCGAGATCCTGGAAAGCCATGTCCGATCGGTGAGACGCTGCCGTGCCGCTCGACCACTCATCTTCGTCTTCCCCCGTTCACTTGTACACAATGGCCGCCGAAGAGCAACCTCCGCCGCCGCCGCCGCCGCCTCCGCCGGCATTTCCCCTGCCGCGCTTCTTGCGCGTGGATGTGCCGGAGACGCCGCCAACCGCCGACGCGGCGACGCCCGCTTCTTCTCCCCCTCCTCCTCAATGCACACCGCCGACCCTCGTCGCCCAGGGCGCCGAGGCCCGCGTCTACCGCACCACCTACCTCACCCCCGACCGCCCCTGCGCCCTCAAGTACCGCCCGCCAAAGCTCTACCGCCACCCCGTCCTCGACGCCCGCCTCACCCGCCAGCGCATCCTCGCCGAGGCACGCATCCTGCACAAGTGCCGCCGCGAAGGCGTGTCCGTGCCGGCCCTGTATGCCGTGGATGTGGAGGAGGACAGCAGTGATAGCAGTAACATCAACAACAACAACAACAACAACAAGAACGGCTCGGAGGCCCCTGCCCCCAGCCGCGGCAACGGTGGCAGCATATTGACAGAGTGGATCGAGGGCGGGCCCGTGCGCGCGCGGCTCAACGAGTGGCTCGCTGCGCAGCCGGCAGCCGCGGCCGCCGACGACGACGACGATGACGACGACGTCGACGACACGGCGAGGCTGCGCGCCAGCGCGGGCCTGGTGGCGCTGCTGCGGCGCATGGGCACGGCCGTGGGCAACCTGCACCGCGTGGGCATTGTGCACGGGGACCTGACGACGAGCAACCTGATGCTGCGGCCGTCGCCGCCGTCGTCGTCCGCCGCCGCCTCCTCCGCCGACTCCGCCGCCTCCTCCCCCGAGAACACGCTCGAGGGCGACGTGGTCATCATCGACTTTGGGCTGGCCAGCCAGAGCGCGTCGGACGAGGACCGCGCCGTGGACCTGTACGTGCTGGAGCGCGCGTTTGGCAGCACGCACCCGCGCGCCGAGGCGCTGTTCGGCGAGGTGCTGGCCGCGTACGGCCAGACGTTCCGGCAGGCCGCCCCCGTGCTGCGCAAGCTGGAAGACGTGCGGATGCGCGGACGGAAACGAAGCATGCTAGGGTAGAGTAAAAAAAAAAAGGGAGGGGGGGGGGCGGGCTACCAGGATTTGCATTATACACACACACGCACAAAATGAGACGGGGGGCATTTTGTCTCTTTACAGGCAGGCGTTAAGAGCGAGGGAAAAGGCTGTCATTTCATTTATTTTTATATTTTGGTTTTTTTTTGGGGGGGGGGGGGGGGGAGGAAACCCATATTGATGGGTATCTCCTTAGAGCCGAGAATAGGACGTTTTTTAAGAGACGAGCTATTGGCACGTTAGAATTGGGCTATGGGCACGGCAGTACATTAGTGTGGGGCTGAGTCTGCCAAACAAATAACTGCGATTGGCTACTGCTTGGACTACATCCAGATCCCCAAGACAATCAGCACAAGAAAACACAGTTCTACTCAGCGTATGAAGAGAAAGAAAGGAAAACATACAGGCTAGATAGGCGACAACTCTCGTCGTATTTGAAGCAAACAACCCCTTCATGAAGCATTACGTGATACTCGTAGATTCAATGTTTGTGTCTTCCTTATGGGAGGTTGAGGTGATGCGATTTTATTGGCCAGACTTCGCATTTTGTGGACCTGCCCCACATCAATGTACCGCCGTGCCCATAGCCCAATTCTAACGTGCCAATAGCTCGTCTCTTTTTTAATGGGTTTCTTAAGACTTCGCGGTACACGCGTGCAGGGGCGCGTGCGTGTACCGCGCGCGACGTGTTGTCACGTGAATTATGTGCTGCTTTTTCCAGCTCTTCGCAAAATATTTCTTTCTAAAGTACTATTTAATAATATGGTTGCATCATGGAAGACGGCACATTTTTTGTCTCTTTCAGCAAGATAGATCGAGACAAAAGGGATACCCAAGTATTATTTGAAAAAAAGGCTGAGTTTCTGTGGAGGTCAAGATGCCACAAGGGAGGGGGGCTTGCGATGAAGCCGGCCAGACGAAAAAGGAAAAGAAAACGTGCTGCCAAACGTATAAAAAGAAGCAAACGCTAGATCTACCGCGCGAGACATATGCCCACAGAGTCAACAGCGGAACGAACGAACAGAGCATATGGAGAAGAAAAAGAGGGGGAACAAAAAGAGCCACCATGAAACGCCGACCTGAGGATGCAGGGGAAGGGGGGGAGCGCTTGGGACGACCACACGACCAGAACGAAGCGAGATCATACGCTGGGCTGGTCTATGGATGGGAAAGAGGGGGGGCGAGGAGTAGGGAGTAGGGGGCCACTTGGATCACGCATCGTGCAGCAGCGCTCCAGCAAAGTAGCCCTTGTTCTCAATCACGCCGCGATCCCGGACCACCGCCGTGTACTTGACCACCCACTGCGGCGTCAGGTCGCCGCGCAACGCGTCGGCGGGGGCGGGAGCGGGAGCGTCGCCATTCGCACCGGCGTCATCGGCGTCATCGGCGTCATCGGCGAGCACGCCCGCGCCCTGCAGGCCCTGGCCCAGCAGCTCGCGCAGCGTCCCCGGCGGCAGCACATCCGTGCTGTCCGTGTGCACCAGCAGCTCGATGCCGCGCGTCTTCGCCAGCGTCGTCAGGGGCGGCGGCACGTTGCAGCAGTTGCGGATGTTGATCTGGTCGACCACGGGCGCCACGGCGACGCGCGCCAAGAACCGCGCCAGCTTCTCGCTGCCGTACTCGGACACCCCCAGCCGCCGCACCCGGCCCTGGGCCCGCAGCGCCTCGGCCGTCGCCGCCCACGTCGCCACCTCCTCGTCGTCGTTGCCCTGCGCCGCATTGATCTTGTCCGCCTCCCACTCGCAGTCGCCCTCAAACGACATGCCCGGGAAGGACAGCACCAGCAGGTCGATGCTGGTGACGCCCAGCTCGCGGAAGACGAGCGCCAAGGCCTCCTCTGCGTAGCGCGCGCGCTCGGCCGCCACGGCGGCGGCGGCGGCAGCGGTGGAGCTGCCCGTGCCCGGCAGGAAAAACAGCTTCACGGTCGTGTCGTACTGCGTCTCTTCTTCGAGCAGGCCGCCACTGCTGCTCGCCGTCGGTGTCGACCCGCCGCTCGTCGAGCTGCCGGCTTCGGCGTCAGCTGTGGCGGCAGTAGTAGCTCCCGGGGCTGTCGCATCGGCGCCCGCCGCCACACCAGTGACCGGCCAGTACAGCCGGGGAATGTACAGGGTCGAGCCCTCGCGCTGTGTCCACGAAGCCAACGGTGGGCGTCTCCGACCCGCCGCGACGCCATTGGTCTTGGTTGCGCCGGCACGTCCGTTCGCACAATGGCCGGCGGCGGACCCGTTCGCCAAGGCGGCCGGAACCGCTGCATGTCCATTGGTGTCAGCGCCGATACCAGCGGCGCAGCCATTCCTCGCACCATCGGCCTCGCCGTCCTCCTCGCTCTCCTCTTGCGCCGCCCGGAAGTTACTGCGCAGCGAGTTCGTGAGTTCGAGGTTCGACCGGTAGGCGCCCGGCTTGCGGATAATGGAGGGGCCGCCGGAGACTATGTTGCTGCAATCCGATAAACAGCGTCAGCAAAACAACGGCAAGACAGGGGGGGGCGGCGCAGAGATGAGGCGCCACTCACCCAGTCGAGAGGATTAGACTGGTCATTGTGGCTAGCACACGAGGAAAGCAGGCCGCGAAGGGGTCCCGCTCAGAACGTATATGGCTGCTTTGTGTTGGTCCTTGTCGTGCCTGTGTCTCTGCCGGAAGGTGAAGCGTCAGAAGGCGTCAGAAGGAGGGATATCGAATCTGCAGCGGCGAAGGAGGGGGAGTGATGAGACAATGTCGAGGCGGTTGATCACGTCGACGCCCCGGGGAGGAAAAAAAAGGCAAAAGAGCACTGGCGCGAAGCAAAATCAAGTATGGGGGGGAGGGAAAATCTCCAACGGACAGGCACTATGACTTTAAACGCAGGCACAAGAATACAGGGCGTGCTATGGAAAAGTTCCTGGGCCGGTCGACGGCCGGCGTGTAAAAGAAAGGCCGTAATACGTAGCGCGTGGGGCGGGCAAAGTTCACGGCCGAGGATTAGTAATGGTGAAGATTGCGAGTCATGGAGCCGAGAAGCCAACTGCGGAGGGGCCGGTGGTAGGAAGGCGCGGGTTCTTGCTGGCTGCAGAGCGAGAAAGAGAAGGAGAGAGTGCGGGTGCAGAAGGAGCGAAGCGGTCGAACACCGATTGCGAATCTACAGTAATAATAGCAATTACGAACGTGCCTGGCCTCACCTGCTCTTTCCCCATTGTGCAGCCCGCGCTCGAAGATGGGGGTAACCGCATGGCCGACCGACGAGAACGTGCCAGCCCGTGCCGCCAAGGGAAGGTGTGGCCTGGCCAGCAGCGGCAGGCGCGCCCGCCCCGACGGGGACTGGACGGCTGCCTTCTTTCCGAGGGAAAGAGCATTCTGTGCACCAGTCTTGAGAACACGTGAAACGGAAGCCCTTGTGTTGTGTTCTGGTCTGGTAAGTAAGCAGCATGGCCAGACGATGATCTGCTCAGCGGTGCTGAATAAACGCGGCTCTCTAGAGGCACCCCTCGCAAAAGACAAAGGCAGATTTACCCCGCTGCACTTTGAGCCACAGCGCACAAGACCCCCTGGCGCCTTCCTCGTGGGCGAAAGACAACCCCCACTCTCGCCCATTGGCGCGGCTGCCCGGTCCCGCCTAAAGACACTGCTGGCCTCGCTTCGACATCTGTCCGGAAAAACACACCTCCTTTTTCCGCACGCCTCGACATCGCCAACGCCAAACGTCGCATCCAACCCGCCTCCCACGCCCCGGCATCTTCGCAATCGCCGCACACTACTGCGAAGGCGCGGCTATCCTCTTCTCTCGTCACGCGTGCCGCGGTGCTATGGCGATCAAGTACGGCGCTGCCCTTGACCTTCCTCGTCGCCTATCCGATTGATGAATCATGGAATGGAGAGTGCGTTTGCTGACCGCGCTGGCTTGCTTCTAGCTACCTGATCTTGCTCTCACGGCAGGGCAAAGTGGTACGCACCCTCTTCTCCCCCTTCTTTCCTTCTCGCCCTCTGTCTCTCTGTTGCCTTCGTGTTTGTCGCGCTCTAACACCCGCCCCCCTCCAGCGCCTCGCAAAGTGGTTCACGACACTCTCGCCAAAGGAGAAGGCCAAGATCGTCAAGGATGTCTCCCAACTCGTCCTCGCTCGGCGCACGCGCATGTGCAACTTTTTGGAATACAAGGGTGGGTGTCGTCTTGTCCTTTCCGTCTGCCGGCCGCAAGCCCGCCCTCCTTGGCTAACGGAACAGACACCAAAATCGTCTACCGCCGATACGCGTCCCTCTTCTTCATCGCCGGCTGCTCGTCCGACGACAACGAACTGATCACCCTCGAAATCATCCACCGCTACGTCGAGCAGATGGACAAGTACTACGGCAACGTTTGCGAGCTTGATATCATCTTCTCCTTCACAAAGGCCTACTACATCCTCGACGAGCTGCTCTTGGCCGGAGAGCTGCAAGAGAGCAGCAAGAAAAACGTCTTGAGGTGTATCGGACAGCAAGACTCGCTGGAAGACATGGAAGTACGTTATATAACAACAGCATCACCTGCGTCTCGTGCCTGCTGCTGCTGCTCCCGTCATCCCACCCTCCTTTGCAACCCCTGCGAACTCTCCTCCCCGGCCTTTTCCACCCTCCCGGATTCCCTGACGCTCGTTTTGCTTTCCGTCTGACCTGCACCCCCCCGTCCACCTTTCCCCTGCTTTTCCGCATCACTCTCCTCGCTAACCCGTACTCCCCCTTTGCCTTTTCTTCTTCTTTCCAGGTCGAGGAGGAAGTCACAAAGATCATGTAGATTGGAGAGTCTTTGGAGGATATACACCCAGGACCACGAACTGGCCACATCTGGATTCTATTGCTTCCGGCCTCGTGTGACCGCACCTCCTTCTACCGCTCTCTCCTTTTCTTCTCAAGTCCTTTGGTCGTCATCTGCTCTCTCGCCTCCGCTCCCTCGAGCCGACGGCCACCCCACCCCGCCCTTGTTTCTGCTGCCATGTACCTCGCTCGCCCACCGTTACTAACACACGGGCCACATCGGCGCCGGGTGTTTCGCAGGTCGCCGACGATCTTGTCAATGCCCTCAAGGAGACTGGGATTTTATGAACAACACTGCCCGGTACGCAGATAGGAAACGTGTTGGGGGGACCCAGGGTAAGCAAGGAACGACGAAAGTGTACGAGACCGGACGTGCTAGGGACGAGACCCGGGGGGGGGGGGGGGCAACAACTGGAACGGAATTTTGCAAGCGGCAGCGAGTCCGAGTCCGAGTTTTGCTCACAGTTGGACCGAGACGAAGACGGTAACGGCGTTCCGGAATAGCAGCAGCCCCAAGCGAGAAATTTTGAGGCGTTTAGGACAACAAATGGACAACTGCTTTTTGGGGGTATTTACTGCCAGGTCCCTGCGCAGTAGACGAAGTATCGCAATGCTATGTATGTGAATGGCGCCTCAGCCCAGAGAAGAGGGCCTCGAAAGCGTCATCAATGAGAGGAATAGGGGGCTCGGACTCCAGGGCACGGCCGAGACAGACAGACGCCAATGTCCAACGTTTCTTGAGGTTTGTTATTCAAAAAAGAGAAGTGAAAAAAGGGAAAGAAAAAGAATATGGAAAGAGCACAGCTGTTGCCAGCCGGGCGAGGAAAACACCGAAACCCGGAATGCACCGTAGTCATACAAAGCCTCCTGCCCAGTCCTAATCTACTTTGCAGCGCCATCTTGACTCTCTACAGTCTCTTCTTCCAGTTCTGATATGCGCCGGAGACCGTGGTGCCCCCCCCCCTTCAAAGAAGTGGGCGTCAACCCGAGGAAATACAGCGAGAAGAAAAAGAGACACGCCATGGAGGAGACAGAAAGAAAAAAAAGAGAGAGAGGAAACGGGCGGCAGCTCCCCCATTCAACAGACAGTATCTCACAAAACCCCCGTTCCCCAGTAACCGGCTACCCATGGCCAAACATATATATGCCCACCCCATGATTACGTATGAGAGGAGTGAAGAGGGAAAGAAAGAAGAAGAAAAAAAGCACGGCTCTGCCCCCCAAAAGGTCATCAGCGGTGACGTGGTACCGACGAAGAGAAAAAGGCACGCGCGTCCTCCATGACCATGCGCTCTGTCAGGCTGCGCGGCGTGCCCGACAGGAGGCTCATCTTTCCGGGGCCGCTGAGGCTCGAGAATTCGGCCATCGTGGACGGCTGGTGCCCCTCGTGGACGCTGCCAACAAACGAGTCGAGATCGCCCAGCTGCGCCGCCTCCTGGAGGATGCGGGGGTCCTTGACGACGTTGAACAGGTCCATGGGCCGCCCGCGGTACGAGCCGACCGAGGCACCTGCGGGCGGGGCATGTGGCGGCGACGATGGAGACGGGCCGCCTCCGCCGCCACTGCCTTCTCCACCCGCGGCGGCGCCGAGCATTTTGCGGTGGTTGAACACGAACCTGCCGGAGTCGAGGTCGTCCGTGCCGATGCCGAGGGCGGCCTTTTCTTTGGCAACGAGCGCGGCGTCGCTTTGGACGCCGGTCGCGCTGCCTTTGGCACCTCGAACGCCTTGAGAGCCTTGGGTGTCCTGGGTATCCTGGGTGTCTTGGGTGTCTTGGGCGTCTCTTGCGTTGTGTGCGCCTTGTGCATCTTCCACCCCGGCCGTGCGTTCGCTGCCATGGTAGCCTTCGCCGTCGTCGTCGCCGTCGCCGTCGCTCGGCTCGTCCTCTTCGTCGAAATTGGTGTTGACGTCCGAGGCACGCGACAGAGGATAGCCCATCGTCTCGGCGCCGTCGTCTTCGAAATCAAAGAACCCGTCGTCGTCAGCGGCCGGGTCGGCAGCACCGGCATCCTCGTTGTCGGCGTACTGCACTTGCACCTGGACAACCGTACGCGAGGACGACGTGCTGGTCTTTGGTCGTGCATTTCCGAGGCTGCTTCTAGCATCTGGACCCTTCCCATTGGTTCTAGGTTGATGAGTCGGCTGAGTCGGGTACACCGCCAGTTCAGGGGCAGTCGCAGGGTCTGTCGGTGTTGGTGACGAGGCCGACTGCCTCCGGGCAGGGCGCATGGCGATGAAGCCCTCGTCTTCGTCGCTGCTGCTGTCCTCTCCCTCGTCTGCACGGAGAGGCGATGGCGATGGCGACAGCTGCTGTTGTTCTTGCTGTTCTTGTTGTTCTTGTTGTTCTTGTTGCCGCTGGTAGGTCTGGCTGTGAAGCGAGATAATTTCGCTGACCGTTGGCGGCGCACTGCCGTCGGGCTCCGAGTTCTCAGCCTGCGGATTCACGACAGTCCACATCGACGGGTCTTCGAGCGGCATTTTGGAGAGCGCGCGCAAGCGGTCCGATGAAGATACCCTGCGCGACAAGGGGGGCAAATCCGGCTCGTCGTAGTCGTCGTCCAGGATTTGACTGTGTCGGCGGCGGGGTTGCGGCGGCGGCGGCGGCGGCGGGGGAGCAGGAGCAGGAGCAGGAGGAGGGGGAGGAGGAGGAGGGCCAGGCCCAGCCATGTTATACGAGGGGGCAGTGCTGTTGCCTTGCGCGGAAGATGGACGTGATTCGTCGCCCGGTCGCCCACCGATTCCTTGCTCACCGGACTCCCCGCCACCACGTGCCCCTGGCCCGTGCGAAGCCAGCTGCTCTGAGTCAACTGTTTCAGCAGCAGCTCCAAGCAGGCGCGGTGTCAGACTCGCAGGCGCATCGCTTCCTCCAGGCGACCCTGGCTCCAAGCCTACATTCTGGTAGTCGAGGCCATCAAATGAACCCAGGGGCGCATTAAAGCCACCGCGGTCGTCATGCAACAGCCACGAAAGGTCCTGTTGCAGCTCTCGGGGCGGTGAAGATGTCGGTAGCACTTCTTCGCCATCAAACGAAAAGCGCACGTGGCGGGTGTCAGTCGGCGTACGGGCTGGTGGGTTGATCGACGGGGTCGAGGAGCGCGACGACGACACGCTGGACGATCGGCGCAGCGCGCTCTTCAGCCTTGGCTCGGGGGGCGGTAGTGCCGCAGCCGCAGCCGCAGCCGCAGCCGCAGCCGCCGCTTCAGCCTCCTTCACCACTTCAGCTGCTGCTGCGTCCGATGCTGCTGTCGCTGCTGCTGCTGCTGCTGCTGCTGCTGCTTCTGTCGCTGCTGCCGTCGCCGCCACTGCCGCCGTCGCTGCTGCTGCCGCAGCCTCTGCATCGCTAGTGCTGCGGCTTCTTGTTGCAGATGTTGGGGGCTGCGTCTGGCTCGCCGCGTCCGCGTCGCTGGACCGATGGGCGTAGGATGAGCTGTCCAGGAGCGGGAGGAAGGGCGGAGTGAAGACGCCGCGGAAGTCATTGTGCCGGGAATGCGAGGACGGGGAGGGTGGCCGCCGCGGCCCATCCTTGGGCACGCCCGACGTGTGGTAGAGGACGGGCGGAGGGGAGGCAGTGCGGCGCGGCAGGGGGCGCGAGGCAGGCGGAGGGGCCAGGATGGACACGTCGTCTTCTGCGCCAAGGAATCCAGGATAGAGCGCCTTGTAGTCGTCGGCGGTGCTGCTGGCCGGCCCGTCAATGGCCGTGGCGACGTCTGCCTGCACACTGTCCTCGGTGGGTTTCAGCAGCTCGGCGGCATAGCGACGAAACTCGTCTGCTCGGTCACGCCGGTAGGCCACAACCCGGGCATCCAGCTCGGTCAGCTTCTGCCGCAGCGCAGCAAGCAGTCTGTCTCGTTCATTGTCCATGGCTCCGCGACGGAAACAGAGGAGAAGGTTGTGGCAGCCAAGAAAGGCTTCATTGAGCCGGGGGGGCGGAAGAGAAAGAGTTGGAAGAGGAGCCGCGGTCTCGGACGGAACGATGGCCAAGCGATCAAGGGCTACCAAAGGCCCGGCGTATATGCGCAGTACCAGTCCTGGTGTTTGAGATTTCGAGCCGGAGGAGGTCCACGAGAGGAGAAGGAGACGAGACGGAGACTCTGCAGAGCACTCGCACAAGGCCTGCGCACGAGATGAGGTAGTCCTTTTTGTCCCCTGGCGCTTGGTGCGTGAGGACTCCCAGAACAGCCGGGGAGGGAGAGGGAGACAACGGGCACAGGAAGGCGTCCCAGGCGAACACAAAAAAGAGTGATGAGAGAGCAGAGCCTGGGAATCAGAGCGAAGAGAGTCAGAATGGGCGAGCTAGACCAGGCCGGCGCGGTGTGGGGTTTTGTTAGTCATATGACCCCAAGTCGGCGGTCGTCGAGTCGCCCTTTCCGCGCCAGAAATAAGTGACAGAAATAAAGGCGCCACTATTAAAGCCGGGCTAAAATGGGCAGGAAGCCCTGGAAAAGAAAGTTCTGGCCTGGCCCCTCTGTCCCTGTGTGGACCCACAGCGGGCTGCCCACTATGCTGGAAATGACAAGCAGGAATTACTCCGTACGTCGTGCGCCCTCGAACGCTGGTAGGGCGTTAGGAGGAGACGGCACACTCGGAGAGGCAAGCGGCGTCAGAGGCGTCAAAAGCGTACGACGTACGACGTGCACGGAAGACCACAGTGTGCAACTGGTATGACGAGTACCATCCTGCATGAGAAATACGGGGGGGCAGAGGCGAGACAGAGAGGCAATGCAAATGCGGTAATAATAATAAATAAAATAAAATAAAATAAAAATAAAGGCAGGCGAGAAAGCAAGATCACGAGAAGAAAGAAGCCCGGTCTGGCCATTCATCTGGCAAGAATGTGGAGGCCATGCAAGGCTGTATACGATGCCTGCTCCCTAGAAAGAGTGATCAATCGCAGACCACGAGGAGAGGACAACTCGATCGGATAGCTTTGGTAGCGAGGCCGTCTACTCGTCGATTAGGCCGTGTGCTGACCAGCAGCTACTGCAGAGACCATCAGTGGCAACGTCGGACTCCACATGTTGACGAGTCCATTGCGTCGCAGCCCAGTGGTTCCAAGAATAGAATCTGGGCCTTTTCTTGTCAGAGTATGTCGTACTCTGCGCACAGGGAACGTTCCAGCCCCAGGCCGGAGAAGCGTCCTGGCAGCGTGAGGGAGAAGATCGACCGGCGAAACCGAGGTTTTGTCGATCTGGTGGTGTTCTGGGAGGGAGGGCGCCAAGGGGCTGACTCTTTATATTCTTCAACAAACCTAAATCTTGGACCAGGAAATGCATTGGCCGCTACTGTGCTGTTGGAGCCGCAGTGGCTGCATTGTTGTTCCTGCAATTATGGATGCATCCGCGAATTCACACGCAGGTCCCAACAGCCAAAGCAGCCGATCGGGTGCCGGGGCCGCTGAGATATACGGCTCTTGGAAACGACATGAGCTGCGACAACGTGAGGGAGACGAGAGGCGAGACGGACTACGGGCATTGCCTACAAGACGCTGGGGACAGGGTGCATCCTCGTAAGATACGTGGCGGGAGTGCTCAAAGAACTGGTCAGCACTGTGCACAAATGGTCGAGTACCGCTGTACAAGCTAGAGCGGTGCCGCACTAGAAGCCTTACTCTACAAGTACTTCTACTGTCATTCTCTATCTCATTTTGAAGGTGAGGTGGTCTGCCCGTGTAGAAGACCTAGAGTCGGCGGTACTATTATTTCGTCTAGATGAAGACAGTAACCGGCTGTTGGAAAGAATGTAAATAGCAGGACACAAAGGGAAAACAACGGGCCATGGCTGCGAAAGATGAGATGCACATTTCAACCTAATCCTTTGAAATATAGAAAGATGTGCTGGCCATGATGAAGCCAGAAGGGATCACGTCGACGCGATTGAGCTCTTGCTGGGGGGGTTGGCTCAGGGAGGAGCCCGAGACACCTTTATAGTAAGATCCGGTGTTCATTAGCATATCGCTAGGGACAGTTGAAAAGGCCACAGAGCGCAGCACTCGAATACAACGTGCCATTGGTTTCCTTCTTCTTCTTCTTCTTCTTCTTCTTCTTCTTCTTCTTCGTCTTCTTCTTCCGTTTTACTTTCCCCCTTTTTCTGGTTCCCGCCTAGGACGAGCTGCAGTCATGGGAAACGTGAAGCTCTCGCACACCTTCAAGGCCACACAAAGGGAAAACCAGGCGAAAGCGGGATCAAAAGGCAAAAGTCTGGACGAGACCGAGTTGTGGCCGTGAAGAAAGATGGATGTTGTTCCATATTGTGTGCTCTGCACGCTGATTGGCTGCATAAGCGACGACCCTTTTCGAGGAGCTCCCACCGCCTGCCTCTTCGGGCCGCTAATTCTGCCCGAGCTTGTTGTGTTTGGGAAGTAACGGCTGGACAAGGCCAGACAGCAGAAGGCTGTTTCTTCCATCAAGACAGCCACAGCAAAACAAAACACATCGACGAAGCCTGCATCTCGTTGCTGTAAGCCACTGAAAGACGCGACCATCTGACACGACCCGCCCTTGTTTCGACGCACTGCTGATGCGACTCAGCCCCTGTCCAAGAAGACCGTGAACCGTGTGGGCAGCGCGCAGCATCACATCCTCCTCCTACCCCCCCCCCCCCCCCCCGGGACGAAGTGCACACACGACAGCCGAGAGCGTGGGACAGGGAGGCACAGCAGGGAGCAGGAAGCTCAGACGAGAACGCAGCAGTAGAGAAGGGAGACGCTGAGAGGGCAACAGAGAGCGAGAGGGAGACAAGAGAGGACGGCGCACAGCACCCCCTCCCCTCCGGCCGTCCCCGTCTGCCGCCCACAAACAGCCCACCATGTCAACAATCACGGTCAACGCCCAACAGTCGGGCCACCCACCCATCCTGCCGCTGTCCTTCAACGCCAACCAGCCCCAGACCATCCGCCTCTACCCGCTGTCCAACTACACATTCGGCGTCAAGGAGACGCAGCCTGAGGAGGACCCGTCCGTCGTGGCGCGCCTGCGCCGCCTCGAGGAGCACTATGTGGCGCATGGCATGCGGCGCACGTGCGAGGGCATCCTGGTCTGCCACGAGCACAACCACCCGCACATCTTGATGCTGCAGATTGCCAATGCCTTTTTCAAGCTGCCCGGCGACTACCTGCGGCCCGAAGACGACGAGACCGAGGGCTTCAAGGCCCGGCTGGACGAGCGGCTGGCGCCCGTCGGGCGGCTGGGCGAGGGCGAGGAGGCGGGCGACTGGGAGGTCGGCGAGTGCCTGGCGCAGTGGTGGCGGCCCAACTTTGAGACGTTCATGTACCCGTTCATCCCCGCGCACGTCACGCGGCCCAAGGAGTGCAAGAAGCTGTACTTTATCCAGCTGCCCAAGTCGAGTAAGTCCCAAGATGGCGGGCAGAGTCCCGAGAGCATGCAGCAGACAAAAGACAAAAAGGAGAGAAGAGAAAAAGAAAACTGCCTTGGGGGGGCAGAGAATCCTTGCTGACGATGCCTTGTGCGTGTGCGTGCAGAGGTGCTGAGCGTGCCCAAGAACATGAAGCTGCTGGCCGTGCCGCTGTTTGAGCTGTACGACAATACGGCGCGTTACGGCCCACAGCTTTCGGCGATCCCACACCTGCTGAGCCGCTACAACTTTGAGTTCTACGACGAGGATGGCAACGTGGTGGCGGCGACGCCCGGGTCGGACCCACAGGGCAGCGGCAGCGGTGGACAGACGATGCCTCGGACAAAGGTTCTGGCGTCGGGCGACGACGCCGACACCGACATGAACGCCGATGAGAACGGGATAAACTAAGATTGGAGAGGTAGAGCAGCGGAGGAGAAAGGGGGGGAAAGGTGAGGGAGAGGGAAACTAAACAATGGGGGCGGGTGGGGAACAGATAGAAGAGAGAAAGAGAAGGCTACGGATCTGCAAGACGGCGCTTTTGATGCCGCGTTGTTGCTCTCTTGTATTACTTCATGTTCCAGATGTGTATTCGTGTTCGGGGGCATTGGTTTATGGTCTTTTTCCGGCTCTTGGCCGCACAAGGGGACGCCTTATAAATCGAGGCGGGAGATGCTGGTGTCTTGCAAGCGGGATGGGAACACTGTCCTCAGTTTACTTCTCTTTTTCTTTTCCCCCCTACCAGTCTTGTGCCCAGGCATCTCCGGGAAGACAAAGAAGTTCCAATGTGAAAAGCAACACCATGCCAGTCGCGTCTCCTCGACCCCTCGTCTGTTCGTCCCCTCCTCCTAGAGATGCACCGCCCTTCACGCCTTCTCGCCCTGGATCGTGGCCACGATATGGCGGGCGTGCTTGTGCGCCCGAAACTCGAGGTACCAAATCCCCTGCCATGTGCCGGTAGCCTGGGCTGTCAGGAAAAGAAAACCAAAGAAGCCAGGACGAGGTTGGACGAGCCGCGAGTCAACGTACCAGCTTGCCGTTCGTGATGGGAATCGTCACGCTCGCGCCGATCAGAGCGCTCTTGATATGGGCCTGCAGAGCGGGTTAGCGTTGGCACGG
Organism: Ophiostoma pallidulum; assembly: GCA_019925425.1. Lineage (NCBI taxonomy): Eukaryota > Fungi > Ascomycota > Sordariomycetes > Ophiostomatales > Ophiostomataceae > Ophiostoma > Ophiostoma pallidulum. The sequence continues at coordinate 65,979 of JADHKO010000149.1, forward strand.
CGAAGCGGACGTCGGGCCTCGCTCGGCCCTCGCCTCGTTCTCCCTTGCGGTGCCTACCGGCATGTCGTCCGGCCCCTCATCGCTGTGCCGGTACAGCTCCTCGCCCTTGGGGCCTGCGTCGGGCGCAATGCGGTCCAGCGCATCGCTCATGTCGAGGCGCACGTCCGAGTCATAGTTCTCGTTGAGGCTCAGGGCACAGCTCGTGTGCTGGATAAACAGGTGCAGCAGGCCGACCTTGTAGTCGCGGATGGCCGGCAGCTCGCGCACGACGACGTCTGTGATGAGATACGAGCCTCGCGCGCGCGCCGGCAGCGCAAAGTTCTTTTGGTACCAAGACATGTGGGCGGCGAGGTGGGCTGCTGGAATCAGGCGCGCGGGCTCGAGGGGCGACGATTGGCGTTGACGTCTGGTGCTGTGGAGGGGGACGTCATAATATTAATAGCCGTTGTTGCAGGCGAATGCGGTGACAGGTGGGTTTTCGGCCGTTGGTTCTTCGGCGGCTGGGGTGAGCAGTGGAAATAGCCGTTGGCAGCGAGCGCATGGGCTGCGGCCGGCTCACAATAGAGCGCGCGGCAGCCGCCGTTCGTGCAGGATTGTCACCACTTTCCAAATGTATCTTGTCTCGGCCATCATTCGCGTTTTCTATTTTACAGGCCACCATGCTGGCGCATTCCCGGAAGCTGGATCGGCCCTCTGGAGGCATTTCCTACGGCGGTCGCGGTATTGGTGACTGGCGCAGTCGGACTAATCGCACGGTCCTCGAGCAGCAGCTTCCGCACGAGTCATGCCGTGTTGTCCCACAATTTCAGCCTTGCTGCTTTGGCCTGGAACTGCAAGTGACCGCATCGCCAGAACATTGGCAGCCCCGGCCGTGTTTCTCTTCTCGCCTGTCCCCTTCTACCCTCCGGCGCACCAGGTTGCTTCGGTGTCGCCCGCCCCAGCAGCAGCAGTGGAACTGTTCTCCACGGCCGGCCAGTCAGCTTGGCCAATTTCCAGCCTCGAGGCTCCGGCATCGCAGGCCGATCCCGTCCCCACGGTGGATGGCGGGAAATTGAACAGGGCCATCTCGTAATATCTTACTTTGCCCTCCGCCGGTTTCACAGAATTTACGCCACTAACACCCGGTGCGATTAATAATGCAGCCGCCGAAGTGCGGTAGTAAGATTGGTTCTGGCCAGGCCTTTGCTGGGCGGTTTTCCGCCACGCAGGAGGAAAGTCCCCGCACTGCGCCAGTGCTCAACTTGGGACCGCGTGACGTGCATATGTATTATTTGGTGGCAGCTGCAGACGGAGCTAGTGCTGGTGCCATTTCCTCCTTCCTTATTTCTTTCTCGGCATCGACAGCGACAAAAAAAAAAAAAAAAAAAAAAAAAAGAGGAGCGGAGACAGTGGAGGCAGCAAGGCGACCAAGCACACGTCGCTCCTTCCTTATCCTGCTGTTCCCACGGCCCAGAGCAGCACGAGATAACGCAACGGCGTCGGAAGGCGTTACAGCCAGAGGAAAGAAGCACCGGGACCTCTTTCCGCTTTGTCCTGTTCCCGACCACCGAGCTTCACACTATTTCGGCAGGAGCTCCATTTTCTGGGTCCTTTCGGTTCCGTCTCTCCTGCCTTGCGCTCTCCATTTCTTTCTTTTCTTTTTTCTTTCTTCTTTCTTTCTTCTTTCTTTCTTTCTTTCTTTTCCCTCTTTTCGTTTTGCATCCCTCCGCCTCCACCGAAGCCCGACTTCGTCCCCCGCCCCCCGTCCGCGCAGCATCGGCGTCCGACGGCCGACATTCGACCGACCAAAGCACAACGACCAGCCAACGACTAGCTAACGACAAGCCGCGAGGCTGCCGCGTTTTCTCTGCGGACGCACGCAAGAGACGCCGCCCTCTCTGTTTCTCGGCCCGCGCCGGCTCGAACATCCGGTCCCGCCGACGCCGCCATGGCCGAACCCTTGTTTCCCATCTTCTTCGACGACGGCCCCCAGGCGGTCCTGGCCCAGACCGTCCTGGCCCAGACCGGCTCCTTCTCCGGCTATCGGCCGCTCCAGCAGCTCGGCAGCGGCTACCTCAGCGCCTCCGCCGCCGCCAGCGAGCCCTTTTGCCACAACATTGAGGGCTGGGGCCCGCTGAGCCCGTTCCGCTACGACTTCACGCCCTGCTTCCTCGATGTCTGGGTGGCCTCGGTTGCCGTCTTTGGCGTGTTTGCCGGTGCCCTCGCCCTGTGGTGGCTGATCGCCAAGAAGCCGTCCAACAGCCTCGCCAAGGACTGGCTGTTTTGGGTGAAGCAGGCCGTCCTCGGCCTCGTCATTGCCGACTTTGCGGCCCAGCTCGTCTTGCAAGTCCTCAGCTACCCGCACAGCTGGTTGTCCGACTTCCGCGTCTGGACGACCGCCCTCACGGTCGTCTCGCTCGCCGTCGTCTTCGCCATCCAGTACGCCGAGTACACGCGCCTGCGCAATGCCAACGGCGTCGTGCTCTTCTACTGGCTCTTCCTCATCCTGGCCCTCGCCGTCAAGCTCCGCTCCCTCATCTCCCAGCAGATCTACGCCGACAACCTCCCCTATTTTGTCACCTTCGCTGTCGGCTTCGGCCTGGCTGCCGTCGAGTTCCTCGTCGAATGGCTGGCGCCGCGGTCGCAGAGCGCCTATGAGGCCCTCGACGACGGCGACGAGTGCCCGGCCGAATACGCCACCGTCTTCTCGCAGCTGACCTTCTCGTGGATGACGCCGCTCATGCGTTACGGCTACCGCCAGTTCCTGACCGAGGACGACCTCTGGGGCCTGGTCACCAAGGACCGCACCGCCGAGACGGGGCGCGCCTTTGACGACGCCTGGCAGCGCGAGCTCAAGACAAAGAGCCGCCCCTCACTCTGGATCGCCATGTTCCACGCCTATGGTGGGCCCTATGCACTTGCGGCGCTCTTCAAGATCGGCAACGACTTGTCGGCCTTTGCCCAGCCGCAGCTGCTGCGTCTCCTCCTCTCGTTTGTCGACTCGTATGGCACGCCCGAGCCGCAGCCGGCCATCCAGGGCGCCGTCCTTGCCTTTGCTATGTTTGCCGTGGCCGCCTTCCAGACCATCATGATTGTAAGCCATCCCCTCTGCTTTGGTGTTTTTTTTTTCTTTTCTTTTTTCGCTCCGTATCGCTCCGTATCGCTCCGTATCGCTCCGTCGCTTACCTCCCGTAGCACCAATACTTCCAACTCACCTTTGTCAGCGGTATGCGCATCAAAGGCGGCCTGACCTCGTCCATCTACCGCAAGGCCCTGAAGCTGTCCAGCGAAGGCCGCTCTTCCAAGACCACCGGCGACATCGTCAACTACATGGCCGTCGATGTCCAGCGTCTGCAGGACCTGACCCAGTTTGCCCACCAGCTGTGGTCCGCGCCCTTCCAGATCTGCATCTGCCTGGCCTCGCTCTACCAGCTCGTCGGCTGGGACATGCTGGCTGGCATCGCCATCATGATCGTCATGATCCCCCTCAACGGCTTGATTGCACGCGCTATGAAGCGCCTACAGAAGCAGCAGATGAAGAACAAGGATGCCCGTAGCCGCCTTATTGCCGAGATCATCAACAACATGAAAAGCATCAAGTTGTACGCCTGGGGTGCTGCCTTTATGAACAAGCTCAACTACGTCCGAAACGACCTCGAGCTCAAGAACCTGCGCCGCATCGGCGCCGCCCAGGCCGGTGCCAACTTCATGTGGACCACGACCCCCTTCCTCGTGTCCTGCTTGACCTTCACCGTCTTTGTCCTGACCAGGAGCGAACCCCTGACGACCGAGATCGTCTTCCCTGCCCTGGCGCTGTTCAACCTGCTGTCCTTCCCGCTCGCCGTCCTCCCCATGGTCATCACGGCGATTGTCGAGGCCACCGTTGCCGTGTCGCGCCTGACTGATTTCTTCTTGGCTGAGGAGCTCCAGTCGGACGCAATCATTAACCGCCCCGCTGCCGAGGAGATTGGCGAGGAGGCTGTTGGCATCCGCGATGGCAGCTTTTCGTGGAACCGCTACGAAGACAAGCACGTCCTGAGCCACATCGACTTCTTTGCTGACAAGGGCGAGCTCACCTGCATCATTGGCCGCGTCGGGTCTGGCAAGTCCTCGCTTCTGCAGAGTGTTCTCGGTGACCTGTGGAAAGTCAAGGGCGAAGTCAAGGTCGCGGGCACGACTGCCTATGTCGCCCAGCAATCCTGGATCATGAATGCCACCGTCAAAGAGAACATTGTCTTTGGCTACCGCTACGATGCTGAGTTTTACGAGCAGACCGTCAGGGCCTGCGCACTGCTAGACGACTTTACCCAGCTGCCTGATGGCGACGAGACCGTGGTCGGCGAGCGCGGCATCTCGCTCAGCGGCGGTCAAAAGGCCCGTGTTGCTCTTGCCCGCGCCGTGTATGCCCGTGCCGACGTCTACCTCCTCGACGACTGCCTATCGGCCGTGGATTCACACGTCGGCCGTCATCTGATTGACAATGTACTCGGCCCCAAGGGTCTCCTACGCTCCAAGACACGCATCCTGGCTACCAACTCGATCCCGGTCCTGGCTGAGTCCGACTCCATCTACATGCTGCGCGATGGCGAGATCGTCGAGAAGGGCACGTACCGCCAGCTGATCGCCATGAAGGGCCTCGTCAACGAACTCCTCAAGACAGCCAACCAGTCCGAGTCGGGCCCATCATCCGCTGGGGCCGACTCTGGCAGTGAGACATCGACCGTGATTGAACTCGGCACGCCGCTAAAGGACGATGAGATCGAGGAGGCACAAGAGGGTCTTGCTGCCTTGCAGAGCATCAAGCCCGGACCAGCCTCAGGGTCGCCCAAAAAGCAGCGCTCGGAAAGTATGGCAACGCTACGCCGCGCCAGTGCAGCCAGCTTCCGCGGACCCCGCGGCAGGCTCACCGACGAGGAAGCCGTCGGCAGCAAGACGAAGCAAGCCAAGGAGCATTCCGAACAGGGCAAGGTCAAGTGGCAGGTGTACATTGAGTATGCAAAGACCAACAACCTCTTTGCCGTGCTCGTCTACCTCACCGCGCTCGTCTCGTCTCAGATGGTCAGCATTGGCGGCAGCGTCTGGCTGAAGAAGTGGTCGGAGCACAACTCCAAGGTTGGCCACAACTCGGACACGGGCAAATACATTGGCATCTACTTTGCGTTTGGCATCGGCTCTGCGCTCCTGACGGTTGCCCAGACCCTCATCCTGTGGATCTTCTGCTCAATTGAAGCGTCTCGCAAACTCCACGAGCGCATGGCTACCGCCATCTTCCGCTCGCCAATGTCCTTCTTCGACGTCACGCCAGCCGGCCGCATTCTCAACCGTTTCTCGAGGTATGCCTTTTTGTTCCCTTTCTTTCCTTTCTCTCTCCTCGTGGATATTTCCCGTGCTCTTATGCAGACACTGACCCCGTATCAACAGTGACATTTACCGCGTTGATGAAGTCCTCGCTCGGACGTTTAACATGCTCTTCGTCAACGTTTCTCGGTCTTGCTTCACCCTGGTTGTCATCTCCGTGACAACGCCTGCCTTTATGGGCCTGATTATTCCTCTCGGAGTGATGTACATTTTCATCCAGCGCTACTACCTCTACACCTCGCGCGAGCTCAAGCGACTCGACAGCGTCTCCCGGAGCCCTATTTTTGCCCACTTCCAGGAGTCACTGGGCGGCATCCAGACCATCCGTGCATACCGCCAGCAGCCTCGGTTTGAGCTGGAGAACGAATGGCGAACAGATTCCAATCTGCGCGCCTTCTTTCCCTCGATCAGCGCCAACCGCTGGCTCGCTGTGCGTCTTGAGTTTCTCGGCGCGATTGTCATTCTGGCCGCCGCAGGCCTCTCTGTTATTTCGGTGGCCAACCACAGCGGCTTGACCTCCGGCATGGTCGGCCTGGCCATGTCGTACGCGCTCCAGATCACGACGTCGCTGAACTGGATTGTGCGCCAGTCCGTCGAGGTCGAGACGAACATTGTCTCGGTCGAGCGTGTTTTGGAGTATGCAGCGCTGCCCAGCGAGGCGCCGGAGATTATCCACCGTAACCGGCCCCCCGTCAGCTGGCCGTCGCGCGGCGAGGTGGAGTTCCGCAACTACAGCGCGCGGTACCGCACGGGGCTGGACCTGGTGCTGAAGAACATCAGCCTTGACATCAAGCCCCACGAGAAGATTGGCGTGGTGGGACGGACAGGAGCGGGCAAGTCATCACTGACGCTGGCGCTGTTCCGCATTATCGAGCCGGACACGGGCCACATCCGCATCGACGACCTCAACACGTCCACGATCGGCCTCCTGGACCTCCGACGCCGCCTGGCTATTATTCCACAAGATGCGGCGCTGTTTGAGGGTACTGTGCGCGACAACCTGGACCCAGCACACGTTCACGACGACACAGAGCTCTGGACCGTTCTCGGTATGACTTTCATGCAATCCTGTGACATGGCTGGAGAGACTATACTGACCCTGCTGGATGTAGAACACGCTCGTCTAAAGGACCATGTGTCTACAATGACTGGTGGTCTTGAGGCCCGTATCAATGAAGGAGGTATGTAACCCATTTTCTCTCTCCTTTGCCACTCCTTTCTTCATGCTTTTTGGGGGGGAGGGTGGTCACAACGGGGAAAAAGAAACGAGAACGGAAACCAGAGACCTGTGCAACACATGGAAGCGAGGCGATAAACAGAAGAGAAAGCGGTGGGAAGGAAGGACAAGGATGTGGTCTCTGGTTCCGGCAGTACAAATTGTGTGCTCCGTTGTGCTCGAGAGGGGCAAGAGGCGCTACATACGGGGCAAAGAGAGATCTTGCCCTATTTCCCCCTTCTCCCTTGCCCTTTCTTTTTGTCCCTTTTTTCCCCTCCTCGCGCTGGACAAGCTTGCTAACCGAGATGAACTCACCAACGCAACAGGCTCGAACCTGTCACAAGGACAACGGCAGCTTGTGTCCCTGGCCCGCGCGCTACTAACGCCGTCCAACATCCTGGTGCTCGACGAGGCCACGGCTGCTGTGGACGTCGAGACGGACCGGATGCTGCAGGCGACGCTGCGGTCACCGCTGTTTGCCAACCGCACGATCATCACGGTGGCGCACCGGATCAACACGATCTTGGATAGCGACCGCGTGGTGGTTCTGGACAAGGGCGAGGTGGCCGAGTTTGGCTCGCCAGAGGAGCTGATCGCAAGCCGTGGCCAGTTCTACGGGCTGGTGAAGCAAGCTGGTCTCGCAGACTGAGAATGAGAGGGGGGGGGGCGGGGGGCAGGGGGGCAGTGTGGAAATTCAATGTTGGACCGATAATTTCTTTTTTTTTCTTCTTGGATACAGTGAAGAACGGTAGGTGGGTGAGCTGGGGAAAGAGAAAAGCATGAGCGAAAATCAAAAGCAAGAAGCAAAACGCAAAAAGCAAGGTCGAGTCTTTGCGCAAAACAGACCAGCAGATAGGATAGAGAATGAATAGGTCCTGTTTATTGGTTTAGAGAGAGAGGGGGAGAGGGGAAGAAAAGAAAAAAAGAGAAAACCAGAAACGACGGAAAGTAGGAAATGCAAAACGTCGAACAAGGGTACGCCGCTTTGCTTGGCTGATCCACGCGAATCTGCAGAGGGCCTGAAGAGGACGGGGGAGGGGCGAGGCCACTCTGTGTTGTTTCTGCTTCCCACTTTCTTTTTCTTTCCCCTCGTTTCGTACAGACCGGCCGCACACGCACAAGCACACACCCGCATGTTGTCGTGCTTTGGGAGACAGGAGAGGGCTAGTCAGTTGGGCATCTCTTTTTTTCTTTGTCTGCTTTCATGCTTTCCGCGCCTGCGTATCTCCCCTATCCCTCCCTTTTTTCCCTCTCGTATATCTTCTTCTCCTCCTTTACGACGTAGCATTCGCTAACAAACAGGGACACGCACTCCCAAAGGAGGCAAAGCTCAGGCGGAAGGGAACAAAGAAAAGAGAAGGGGAAAACATTGGTAGGCCGCCAGATTGTGCGTTGGTAATATTGGCATCAGCAAGGCAGCATCGGATGCTTGGCGCCCTTTTTTTTTCGTGGGTGTTATTTTGTTTTCTTTCTTTCTGCTTTGGGAAAAAAAAAGACGAAAAAAAAAGGGGGTCGAGTGGTAAAGGAACATACGGCAAAGTGTCATATATCACTGAAAAGCAAGAGAAAAGACGAAAGTCCCATATTACGGGCGTTTTGTTTTGTTTTTCTTTTCTTCCCTTTGCTTAATTTCTCGTCGCTCCCCATTTCAGGGCACCCCCCAGGCTTTTCTTTTTCTCCTTTTATGAACGTCCGTCTCGCTCTTTCACTCTCTCCTTCTTTTTATTTTGTACGAAACTCTCGGCTCGCTCAGAACACGGTTGGTTACCGTCCCCCCCCCCTCCCAGAAAAAAGAAACAGAGAAAATACGACTGCAAAGCGTGAAAATAGAGGACCCCCCCTCCAGCCGACCCATATAAAGCAGCAGCTGCATGGATGGGCCGTGCTGTATGTACATGTACAGTCCTTTTTCTTTCTTTTTTCTTTTTCCTTTTCTTTTTCCTGATTCACATAAATGGAAAAGAGAGTTTAGAAAAAGAAACGAAAAAAAGGCTCCCCGAGAAAATGCGGATACGACGGCGTGCTGCTATGCTGCGACCACAGAGTCCTAATTCCCCGTACTCGATTTGCCAGAAGATACCGAAAACGAGAGACGACGGCACGCGGAGTACAGAGGGTAATAAAAGGGGGAGAATACCATAAAAGTCGTTTTCATATAAGATCGCCGCGACTTGTGAGCAGCTGAAGTGACTGCAACGCTCTCGTAAGGGGGGGTAGGAGGGAGGAGGGAGGAGGGAGGAGCGAGAATGGAGAAGAGAGAAGAGAGTCTGGCCTGAAGTCGTAAGATGCCTTTCCCAGTTGCCGACGCAGCAGCCATACGGAGCATCCGGGATCCGATCCTTCACTTTTGTGTGCGGGTGCTCACAACCCATGGCACACACCGCATACGAGTAACAAGGCCTGCCACAGCAGCTACTGCGGGGTGGTGGAGAGTGTGTGGGAGGTGCCGGAGGGAGTGCATCGGAGTATGAGTGGGAGAAAGGAGAGAAGGGAGAGAGGGAGGCTGGGGAGCGCCTCTGTTGATCTGTGGACCATTAAGGCCGGCCCAGACCAGCCAGGCAGGCCAAGACTCCCAGCAAGAGAGTCTTTGTTTCTGGCCGCCGCTGTCCTCACCCCCCACCCCCATCGAGGAGCAACTGGCAAACCCAAGAGAGATAAATTGAGAAGAGAAAAGAGGGAAGCGGGTTGAAGATGGTGACGAACCCCCCCCCCCTCTTCCCCCTTCCCCTCAACAACAGCAGAGGCAAGGACGAATAGCATTAGACAACTGACATTCCTGTCTTAGAGAGGGGCAATGTGCCGTACTGGCGGGAGAGAAACACTCCGTAACGACATCGGGGGAGGGGGGTGTAGTGGCAATAATATGGGGGGAAAGAAAAAGCACACACAAGCAGACGTGGCGTTGGGCCACAGACGGAGAGAGGAGGGGGAGGAGAAAGGGAGGCTATTCGTCTCAAAAGAGATAGCAAGCCGGTCGCCATCCTGCAGCACGCAGACACTTCTCCGAAGACGAGGAGCAGGGGGCAGCCATTGCTGGGCGCCCTTTTCTTCTTTTCCTCGTTTTTTTTCTTCTTTTTTTCTTTTTACAGTGTTTTTATAGCTGTTGGCTCTTATGGTTAGATGAGGTCTTCTCAGAACGGAACGGCACACCTAAAGGAGAGCACAAAGAGAACGTAGATAAAACAGGGTGGAAATGAAGGGGGAAAGGGAATAAAAAAAATAAGAAACCCGGAGAAAAGAAGAGAGCAAGGAGGGGAAAATGATACACCTCCCCCCTTTTTTGCCACGCCTCTCTTGAAGAGCTGCATGCGTGTTTGGATCTTGCGTGTCTCATTGGAGCTTTTGAAAGGTTCTTCCAGCCCACCATGCGAGGAAGAAAGAGAGAGAAAAGGGACGATTAAAATTAAAAAAAAAAAAAAAAGAGAGAGAAAAAGCGACCGGTTTCGGAGCGGGTTCGGGGAGGAGAGGGGGGGGGGGGGGGGGGGGGTGGGGGGGGGGGGGGCGCCGCGCGTGGGTAGGGCGGGTCCGCTGCCGTTGCAAGCAGCTGAACGGTATCATGAAGAAGAGCGAGACAGATATCGTCATATGGGGAAGAAAGGGAGCGAAGAAAAAAAAAAGAGACAGAAGGAAAAAAAAAACCCTAAAAAAAATAGACACAGCCCGCCATCGGTTCTTATTACCGTTTGCAGTGTGAAATAGACTTCGTATTTCCGTCTGCTGCTGCAGGGGTTCCATGCAGGACGAGAACAGAAAAAAAGCTCCTAAAAAGAAAAGGGAAGAGGCAAGACAGAGACCATCAGCACCACCAGCCCCATCTCCAGACCATGCCAAGCAAGAGGCAGAGCAGATCTCTTCTGGGCCAGGAAGGGGGGACGGGTCGCAGCCTTGGAGGGCAAATACGACTTTTCGGCAACGGGACCGGACAGCCAGCAACAATAACAACATAAAAGTATGCCGTCTCTAACACGTCTTGTCAAGGAGACAACGCTTTCGTCTACTGCCCCGGCACTTGACCTCCGGCATCTCGTCCCGGCGTGGGCGTCGGTGGACGGCGGGACCTGGGGGGGGGAGGGGGGGGGGGGATGTTGCTTAAAACACTCTGTAGCCCATGCGTTTGCCAAGGCTGCAATACAAAGGCGGACCGGCGTCCCTATCCCTCCCTGCTCTCCAGCCGATGCAAAAAGGCAAGGGGGGTCTGTCTGGTCCTACGCACTTTGTCTAGCCGCATATGTGCGTCGGGCCCTGCTGCTGTCGGTGCTGCCGGCGGTGTCGCCGCTGTCTCGAAAGACAGAAGATCCGGCCAGAGAGGCTGCTCCCAGGCGCTCCCCGAGGCTTCCAGAGATGGCGCGCGGGACTGGGCAGTCTCGTCTTTCTCGGGCTTTGGTTTGAAGGCGTAACCTCGCCCCCCCCCCCCCTTCCTCTCCCCATCCCTCTCCATAGTCTCTATCGTCCCGTGCAACAGCTGGGGACAGCTGGTGGTTGGGACTGTCGGGTATGAAGGATGGTAGACACCTGGGGGGGGAAGGGACTGCGGAAGGGTGGGAAACACACTGGCGGTGATTTGATACAGTCCAGCGTCGTATCCAGAGCGCCGGCAGCCGAGCTGTCGTTTTCTGGTTTCGGCCGCCCTGCTGTACCCCTGCGACGGAGGGCCAGGCGGTCAGCATCATCATGTGAAAAGGGCAGAGGGCCTTGCACGTACGAGAAGGGCACGTCTGCCGGGGCTAGAGAAGAGGACGCAGGGAGCATCAGGCGTCGAAGTGGCGTGCGGCGTGCGGCATGCTCCCAGACAGCCCTGAACGAGGGAGCTTCGCAAGGGAGGCGCACGTTGCAACATAGGGAGACTCTCCTCCCCCTTTTTTCCTTCCCTCTGATGAGACGCACATCAACAGACTCCATGACACACAGGCATCGTGAGATACTACATGCCGCCCCCCCCCGCCTCCCGGGTATGTTCTGCTTGGGCACTCCTCTCATTTGTGCACATCTGGGCAAGGGAGACGGGGGGGGGGGGCGTCCTCCGTATTACGTCGTACTCGTCTGGCGTCGTGGTACCGAGTGTCGTGACGGACCGGGAGGGACGACGCAGAGATGTCGTCGCAAAAGGGGGGGGGGGGGGAGGAGGGAGGACAGCCACCCAACAGCCTGCGTCGTACTCCAGGGAGCGTAAAACAGCCATTGGACCCGGAGAACGACAATGTCTGGTTCAGTGTGAAGAAAAAAAAAAGAGGACTATCAGAATAATGCAACAGAAGGAATAAAAACGGAGAAGGGGGGGGGGGGGGAGAAGAAAGCAGGCCACAAGAGGGCCCTGGCCCTTCCTTCTCGTCCTCGTACTCCATTCTTATGGGAGACGCCTGGAACAAAAGCCAAAACCGTATCTTGGTCCTCTGCGACCCAAAAAAAATCCCCGAACGTAACAGTCGCCATCGAAAGAGGCAACGCCAAAAGCCGACGTCTGCCGACGCCACCTTTTTTTGCTACAGTCGTGCTCGCGAGCGGGCTGCCGAACGACATATTGCTCCGGACGGGGGCTACCGACAAGGGGGAGGGGGTCCAATGCTTCCTCGCCGAAGCGCGGTTTGCGTCTGCGTCCAGCGGCTCGTAAGACATCCTACGTCGAAGACGAGCAACGGCGGAGCGTCCGTACGGAACACGTCTTGGAAAGACCATTGGCCCGTGGACCACGTTGTAGATGCAGGGATGCCGATCGCATGGATCCTCCGCGCGGCCTCCGTGCCGTCGTAAGATGCTGCAAAGGGATCGGCCGCGCCTGGCTGTGTTTCCGGCTGCGTTGGCCATCGGACGATGCCGCCCTGTCGTCTCCCCGTCTCCTCGTCTTCTCTGGCAGACATCTCTCGGCCGAACCATGGATTCCCCGTATCTCTCGCTCGACCAGACTGGAACGGATGATGCTGATGTGCTCGGAGGCCCGCAGCCCAGCAGTGCAATCACAGGATTGTCTATCTTTCCTCGACTACCCGAGGCATCCTACCGTGGTTCGGCTTGGTCGCAGAGTCGGCGTCGTTGATGTACTCGTAGCCGTTGCCGCCTGTCTCTCCAAAGCCGCCCAGAAGCCGGGACGTGCTGCCAACATGAAATCAGGGGGAGGATACGGAGGACGTCGTAGATGCTGTAGCAGACACGCTGCGCACAGTCTCTCGTGGGGGGACAGAAGTAAGAAGCCCCGTGTTAAGGGGAGAATAAAGAAGAAGGAAAAAGAAAAGAAAAAAGAAAAGAAAACCTCCGAGGTCCCAATCCTTGCTCCGCCGCGAACCAGACCCCAGGAGCATATCCCGTACGATGTGTTCCAGCCCCATCCAAGACGACGGCAGATGCTCGTATCTTACCTGCCCCCCCCCCCCCTTCCCCTTGGGTTACCTAACGGCTGACATACGCAAGGAAAATGCATCATGCTACGCCATGCCATGCCATGCCATGCCATGCCATTGGCGTTGCCCCTGCGCCGTAGTATTCTATGCCCCCGTTGATCCACTGGTTCGCTGCCCCAGATTCGAGAAACCCTCTTTGGACGGTGTACAAGTATCTTGTTCCGTGTAGTCTGATAGTCTGATAGCTGGACGGCTTGCTGTTGTTGCCGCCCGACAACCGACCCGTGGAAAGGAAATGGTCGTCTTGTGGCCGTCGTCTTCTTATCATTCCCACGTCGTCTTGCAGGGCAGGGCAGGGCAGGTCGCAGGGTAGGCGGCGAGACATGGGAGATTGGGCACGTATCTTGCTGTATCAGCCAGAGACGGCAGGGATGTATATTTCACTCGTATCCATATGGCCGCCAGGGGTAGAGGGGTTGCTGGTCGTTGTCTGGCCACGGAAAATAGACTCATTGGGGCGTTCTTGGGTGGTTGCTTTGGAAAAAGCAACCTAAATACAGGAAGAAGAAACAGGGAAAGAAACAGGAGGAGAGGGTTGACAACGGATCCTCCCCGGAAAAAAACATCCCGGATACGTCTGATAAACTGGGGAATAGATATGAAAAGAGAGAGGAGGAAAAAAAAGAAAGGCAATGTACGGAGTAAGATACGATGTCGAAACGACGAGGCACAGACGCCCCCAGGGGGCAGGGGGGGGGGGGGGTGGAGGACCGGAGACAGGCCTCCAACCCCCACGCGGAGTGTACTCCGTACCGCTGGTTGCAAGGCGAATGTTAGCGTGAATATGGGGAACTGTGATGTGGCGGGAACGGCGAGAAAACAGAGGCAAAAGGAGACGAGAAAACACAACACGTCCAGGTCCGACACACCGTACGGACCCCCTTTTCCCTGGTCGTCCCGCGCCATCCTACCATGGGATGGATGCCGAGCCCCTGTTGTTCTCTGTCTGGTTCGGCTTGTGAAGTTTTGCAGTTTTTCATTCTTCGCTTTTCACCTTCACCTTTCACCTTTCACCTTTCACCTTTCGCCTTCCACCTGCCCCTGTCCCTGTTCCTGTCTCGTTTCAAAATGCCACGGCAAAGGTGAAGGGACCAGCCCGAGGCGATCTCTGTCGTGCCTCTGCTCGTTCTGTTCGTTCTGTTTTCGTTTCTCAGCCCTCCCTCGGCCCGTCGCCGGCTCGCTGCTTCATGCGCACGGTGGTCCTCCTCGTCTCTGGCGCGCCCGCCGCGACTCCTGGGCCGAGCCGTCCCATTTCAAGAATGGGCTCGCCGTGCGAGGTGGAGGCCTGGCCAAGGGGGGTGGTCATTTTATGATATTACGGCCCAGCGCGCAATAAGAAAACCCGCGAGGCAAGGAATGGAGGGTGCCATCCCACCTGGGATGTCAATAACCCTCTTTACTAGTTGAATACTCCATACTCGAACACGTACTTGCCGAGCCGACGAATCCTCCGTACTATCCGGTATCTGGGGCCTCGCCGACCCCGGGCTGCCTCTGGATGTCGTTATTTCCTTCACCTTGCTTCCCGGGGGACCCCCTCCCTTCCCTCCTCCCCCCCCCCCCCCCCCCCCCCCACCCCGCGCGGGGGGCCAAGAACCCCCCGCACACCCCCC